>JAODKF010000042.1:17198949-17211438 GCA_026779585.1 Mormyrus proboscirostris | reverse complement strand
GATTTTAGCAAATGGCTGCAATATAACAAAGAGTGAAAAATTGAAGGGGGTCTGAATACTTTCCGTACCCACTGTATAATATGTTAAGACATGAAAATGTGAATGCATCTATCGTTCTGAGAGGAGCCACAGACTCGTGCTCACACACGGCTCGTGAGCTGCAGGTTGCCGACCCCTGACCGAAGAGTATGGACAGTGCAGTGAAGGTTATACAGAACAGGAGTGATATGGCCAGAGTGCTTAGTGTGAGTAAGAGCCCCAGTGGCAGATTTTGGACATACTTGTCATGCTGGCAAGAAGGAAAAACAACCCAGATGCAGACTGCATTGCCTCGCAGGGGACTTTATTAGCAGGAACAAAAGCAGGGACAAGCATCAATGACTGAACTGGGGAAGTTAGGATGGGGAGCACTTAAATACAGAATCTACAAAGGTACAAACAAGGCAGAGCCAGTAGTGACTGTCAAGAGGACAGGAATGAGAGGTAGGACTAAATGGGGACCATGTGTGGCTTTTTAAGCCACGCCAGGGAGGAAAACAGGAGGATGAATAAGACATGATAATACTGAAGTCTGGAAATAGCTTTTGAGAGGTAGACCTAGATCATGACAGTACTCAATATGTGAAGTCATAAAGGCATGAGTCAAAGTTTCGGCAATCCTTGAGTTAAGTAGTGGGAGAACACAAGCTATATTACATAACTGAAATACAGACTTGTGTAGAGAATCAATATGATTATCAAAATTTATAAAAGGTTTTGAACAGATGTAGATGGCTTTATCAGAGTTCCCTCAATGCTAATACATAATTTGGAAAGAGAAATAACTAAAGATTTGGGACCAATAAGGAGTACATCAGTTTTGTTAGAATTGAATTTAAAGATATTGCAGCTCAGCCACTGCTTCACCTCAGACATGTAAGCTGTTAGCGAGGAACGTAGAAAAGCTGTACTGCAATTTGTACTGATATAAATCTGTATATCATCTAAATCAGGGCTCTTCAACTCTGGACCTCAATTCCAAATCCAGGCCTTGTTTTCAGTTCTCCCAGGTAGTTAGTTTAACAATTACTGATTCTGATTGGTCAGAGGCTTCACACCTGGCTCACAGGTAAAGGAAGGCTGGAAAACCAGCAGTGCTCGGACCTCGAGGACCGTGAGTTGAATAACCCTGATCTAAATTATACTATTACCCTATTGGCTAACCAATAAACTAGTGTTATACAAGCCTTTTTTGTTACATGCATATTATTACACAGTGGAAACCGCTTACAGTGATCACGTCTGTCTGGATGAAAATGATCACTATAAGTGGGTGATCATTATAACAAATTTTGTTTTCTTTATTTCTCAGGCAGATTACCATCTAATTGACATTTGTATATTTATTACATGAATATAAGGTAATAGAACGGACAGCATCGCTATTGCTAATCACCAATCAGAGAGCACAGGCCACCTATATCACCCTCTGGAAACATTCGTAAAATGTATTTAAAAATCTGTAGGATCTATATCTGTTCACTTCTAGCAGCTTGGCAAGCTAGTCAAGTTAAAAAAATTAAAGTTAAATTTTTCCATATGTTGTCATGTATAGAAGAAAAATAAAATGAACTCTGTAAGCAGACTACTTGATATTATTTAAACAGTATTTGAACAGGAATGATTCTGTTCCAAGCTTTTTCATCCATATAAAAGTTTGATCCCTATAACTGTGATCACTACAGTATAAGCGGTCGATCACTATAACTGGGATCACTATAAGCAGTCGATCCCTATAACCGGGATCACTATGAGCGGGATTCACTGTACTCATAAAGAGATAGAAAAAATGGGATGGCTTTATCTTTTGCATATTTTTCCTCTTATTCTGTCCACTTTTTTCTAACCTGGTGACCTGATGGCTTACACCAGGGGTGGCTAATCTTATCCAGAAAGGGCTGTTATGTGCGCAGGTTGAAGAGTCCTCACACCTGGGTTTGAACATGTGACCATAAGGTCATCTCAAAAACCCGCATACACACTGGCTCTTTGTAGAAAAGATTGGACTGACCTGGCTTCGACCTTTTCTTACCCATTTGTGTTATTTTGGCACTTGAGCATCAATATATTACCCATCCTCCAAACTGACAGTCGAAACTAAACAAATTCACCTTGGAGGTCTGCAGACTGAGCTCTGAAATTAAAACCAGGTCGCTTTGAGGTTAATATGATACCCTATATCAAGCAATACAATTCGTTCTGCTTGTAACAAGTGTTGTGTTGGATATGATTTCCAACAGCTGCATGCACTCACTGATTTTGTTTTTTTTTCCAGGAATGCAATGACTGCTTCTCTCCGATAGAGATAAGGCTGAAATTTCAGTTGGTCAATGAATCTGGCAATATTCCATCACGCATTTTGGATGTATTCAGCCCCATGGAGTCAACCACACAGGTATTATAGGGGAAGTGAGTTCCTTTTAAAAATGCCCAGTCCTTCATTAGATTAATGCGCACACAGAAACTGTCAGGCTCTCAAGGCATTCAGGCCAGTTGCTTCCACAGGTCATATGGTCCTGGCCAGGGGCTCTGAGTCTCCTAATGTCAATAGAAACGCTTAAGCAACTGAGAGTGTTGCAATGCTGTGGTGCAGTGGTTAGCAATGGTACCTGTCACCTCCGTGAGCAGCGTTTGAAGTTCTCCCATGGCTCCATGTGTGTGGAGTTTGCATGCTCTCCCCATGCTGTTACAGGGTTCCCTCTAAGTTCACAGGTTTCCACGAACAGTCCAGAAACATGCTGAGGTGAATTGGAGTTATTAAATTGCTTGTTGGTATGCATGTGTGAATGTGCCCTGTGATAGTTTGGCACCCCATCCTGGGTTATTCCCTGCTTTGCACCCGCAGCATCTAGGATAGGCTTGGGACACCCCTCTTCCCATCCGCAACCCTGAATAAGACAAGCAGGTCCAGAAAATGGGTGGGCTTTAACAATGGTGAAGGCCATTTCAAGGAGAGCTACAGCCCAATATTTAAAATCACTAGTTTGGTAATGCCTTGGATTATTAAAAGAATTTACAATATTCTTTTGTGGGAATGTTATTTGCACTGATGCAAAGCTTAGTGATTGTAAACACTTCAGGATAAACATTCCATATCACCTCCCATATTCCTAACTTGACATTCCATTGTAGTAGTAAGTACAGTTTCCCGCCTTGCATAGTTTCAGTTATAAAAAAACTTAAACGAAGCAGAATGAGCACACCAACAAACTGCATTTCTGTTTGTGTTAAACCCATGCTCTAATTAAAAGAATGCAAGCCATCGAAATTCGGACCTGTTCTTCATTATTTTGACTGGATTTAAGTCTGTGTTGACCCTGTGTTACGAACCTATGTACTTGCTGATTGCTTTCCACAGATTCCATTTGAGGTCAACTGTCTTAACAAAGAAGTATGTGTGCCAAAAATATCGATATCAAACTCAAAATTGAGGTGAGTCACATATGGTTTATCCCATGCCTCTCATTATCATTTAGTTCCCTGCTTGTGTTGCCTATGTTCTGCTCTGAATCACAAATGTAGACTTAGACATTGCCATAAAGTAGCTAGAATCATCTTACTTTTTAGTATACATGGAAATGCACTTGCATCGGGAGGGCATGCTCATATTGGCTGCTTGTTGCTGTGTTATGTATATAAATTTTATGTATATAAACATTTAAATATTTGTGTTTTTTGTTACAGTACAGACATTATTGTAATCGGCGCTACAAAGAATTTGAACTTAGATTTCAATTTAACAAATGAGGGTGAACAATCATTCCTTACCAACCTGCTCTTGACATATCCAGACGTTCTTATGTTCAGCAAAGTCTCAAAGGTAAATCAGCTGTCTTTTAAGCAACGGTTTATGCATAAGTCGGGCGGTTGCCTCCATTGAGTGTTTAAAAGTATATAATGCACAGTTTTTAATGCATTAACCTGTTATACCACATGTACTATGTATTTGTTTTGCACATTTTTACACACTTGAAGGGCCTATTTTCATGTTTAGTAATCAAAAATGTGTTTATTTGTAGAACTATTATTTAGGCTTGGGGGGACCTACTCGGGGAATTTTATCACCAAGATATTAAAATACCAGAATACCATTGCTTTTTAAAATAAAGTTGAATTACTGTATACCATAATGTAATGTGTGGAAAGCATAAAAAATTAGATACCAATCAAGCTTACTACTAATAAACTTTTTGCTTGTATACAACCCAAGCAACAGTCTTTAATTCGAAAAGTCAATTTCCAGTTTGAAATTGTCTGTTGTTGCACCCAAAGTTTTTGATTGCATTCATATACACACACACACACACACACACACACACACACACACTTACACATGCACGCGCATGCTTTGTTGTTGTTGTATTTTTTTTTTTTATTTGGACATGAATGGACATCACGTCATTAAAACATTTTGGTATTTCATCACTGACCATCACTGACCTCAGCCTGAAGCACTGTTGTTTAAATGATCTTTAGTAATTTCTTTGCTATGACAGTTTCTGATAAGTAATGTTAGTTACATGAAAAGATTATAATCACGCATTGATTTACTACTGGGATTCCCCTGACTGGCCCTATGTTTGCAGTTATAGAAAATTAATCAACACTCTTCAAATTAGAGAATTCGACAGAGCTGTGGTATAAATTGAATTACTCATATTCCCCAGATGGGCAAAAATGATTCTGGGACCAGTCCACTGCTGTCACCACTGCTGCAGGCACAGGCAGAGGGGCTGGTTAATCAGTTTCAGCTGCTTTGGTGTTAATGATGTTAACAACAGGTGCACTAGAGGGGCAAAAATGAGACGACCCCGAAAAAATTAATGGTAACATCAGTGTCACTATTGGTAGCATGAGGTGATACCTGGACCCTACAATGGAGGCACACATGGTCCAACTCCTCCAGTAGGTGCATCAATACTGTATGTGCTATTGCCAGAAGGTTTGCTGTGTCTCCCAGCACAGTCTCAAGGGCATGAAGGACATTCCAGGAGACAGGCAGCTACTGTAGGACAGTTGGACAGGGCCGCACAAGCTCCTTCAAACTATAAAATGACCTTCAGCAGGCCACTGGTGTGAATGTCTCTGACCAAACAATTAGGAACAGACTTCATGATGGTGACCTGAGGGCCCAATGTCCTCTATTGGGCCCTGTGCTCACTGTACAGCACTTTGGAGCTCAATTGGCATTTACCATAGAATCCACCACTGCCACTCTGTGCTTTTCACGGATGAGAGCTGGTTCACCCTGAGCACATGTGACAGACGTGAAAGGGTCTGGAGAAGCCATGAAGAATGTTATGCTGCTGAAACATTGTTCAGCATAACCAGTTTGGGGGTGGGCCAGTGATGGTCTGGTTCAGCATGACTGGTTGTCATAGACCAGGGGTAGGCAATCTTATGCACAAAGTGCTGGTGTGTATGCAAGCTTTTGGGATAACCAGTAGGTCAGCTGCTCAAAACCAGGTGTGAGGACTCTTCAGCCAATCAGTCCTTTTATTAGTAATCTAATTGAGGAGTTGCTGTGAAAACCCACATGCACACCGGCCCTTTGCGGATACGATTGCCCACCCCTGTCACAGACAAATAAATGCATAAATTGAATAATTGCAGTATAAACAAGCAATAAACACTCTCATGCTAGATTAAAAAGTCAAGGAGAAAAGATGGGTTTTTAAAGGGGGCCTATTATGCTAATTTTCACCATTCATAATTTTATTCTGGGATCTACTAAAATAGATTTACAACCTTCAATGTTCCAAAAACACATCATTTTTCTCATACTGTACATTTCTATTCTGTCAGAAATGCTTGGTTAGACCTTTAAGCCCCACCCCCAATGAGTTCAGTGTGCTCTAATTGGTCAGCTTGCCTTACACATTCTTCCCTTGTTTTGCAGTCTGCAGACAGATCTATGTGAAGTAAGCCCAGTAAGGATTGTGTTACAGTAAATGTGAATTTATCGTGATTAGAGAAGAGTGGTTTCTGTTGTGAGAGTTGCTCCCTTTGGTGTGTACTTTGGGCCTTAGGACTTTGGAAACCATTAACAAGCATGCTTGTTAACAAGCTATACAACACACTAAAGTTAAGGGAAAAACAGGAAAAGCATAATAGGCCTCTTTAATATTGACTTAATAGTGACCATCAGCATGTGTTCAGAGGACCTAAGCAATCTGGAGAAAAAAGACGGGGCTAAACCATTCAGAGACATATAAACAAACAATAACATTTTATAAATCAATCCTGTAGCCAAAAGGAAGTCACTCTGTATATGGGTAGTCTTACTGTAAAGTGGCACCAGTTCATTTATTTGTGAAATTTGAGGGCACTATCAAAAATCATACCAACGTTTTTAGCAAAAGGTTTACAATCGGTTGTCTGAAGGCCAAACTGAAGGCCCACACACCATTGTCATTTAAATTAAGACAATTTTGTGACATTTTAGAAAAACTCTTTTCCTTTTTTCAGTGGCAGATATATATATGTATGTCACCTGCCTTGCAATGGAAATATTACATATCTTGAAGATAGACCATAAGGGGAGCATGAGCAGGTAAAATAGAGTAGGTCCAAGGATCAATCCTTGGGGTACCCCTTTAAGTAGGAGGAGCACAATCATGAGGGCCACCGGACTTTATTAACATTTTATTTAGATTCTTCTATCATTTGCAAGTCATGTAAAAGTTGTTTTTATTATTTACAGAATGATGGGTCTATAGTCTGTATAAATGAAGAGTCCCAGTTTCAATTGAAGTGCAGAATTTCATATCCAGTGCTGAAAGAATCTGCTAAGGTAACAGCATATATCTCTTTTATATTGTCTGCTCTTTTTTATTATTGTATAATAAAAGACTATATCATCAATAATAATTATTAATATTTTATCTTTTTTTTGCGCTGCAGGCAATTTTCTCCATCTCTTGGCAGCCTGTTAAAGAAATCTCAATGAAGACTGTCAGTATCAGCTCTGCATTAACATGGTTAGAAATCTCCTCTCTCCCTGAAAATATCTTTGTTAAGAAAAATATTAAGTCATAATATGCGGTCAATATGACAGCAGTCTTAATGTTTAGTATTTAACTCACTGGCTTATTCAACATCTACTCCCTAAGTGAGAATAATGGCACTCAGGTTCTGGATAGAAAGAACTACACATTAAGAATAAAGAAGGCCTTGAAAGTTCAGTTAACTGGGTGAGTATGATTTTTCCTAGTAAAAAAATAATTTGTAAAAACCCATTTTAAGCACTTTGTGTAATCTGTGTGCAGTGTACATTGTGGTGATTTCTCTGTTCTAGAAAGGTTGACCGATCAGTACTGAACATTGCTGAAGACAGAAGAGATAAGGAACCATTCAAATTTACTTTTGAGGTACTGTATACTTCTTATATGTCAAGTATGTCTGTCTGTGTATCTATCTAAAACATAGTCTTTTGTATATAACAGCATAGAAATATGTTGTGGTTCCTGAGAAAAGTTCTTGAGGCATGAAAATTTCCTAAGAGACTCTGAAATCTCTGTTACATTATGAGATTCTGAAATCTTAAAGTCTGAAATCTTTTCAGTTTCAGTTCTCCTGTAGGTGGGCTGGTTTATAGTACTAGGGGTTAGGGCTCTATGTCAGTGGTAGAGTAAACATATCAATGATGAGCTGTTGAGCCCTGGGATGCTTAGCAGATAACAATGTCTGACCACATGATGTCTGCTAAATAAAAAAAATGTAACTGATGTAAGCAGGACTGTAGATATAGGACAAATCTGTATGGCACAATATGTATCAATACATATCCCTCTGATGTTACAGATCATGGGAGAGAACAAGTACAATGCTTTAATCACAGTAAACATTAACATAACGCTCACACCGCGTGAGCTGAAAATCAAGATGTCTAAGTCAAAGGTAGGCCTACTATAAGCAAAATCTTAAAGGATGCCATGTAAATTCTAATTGCCTGTGAAATCCCACTGCCATTTAATTTTTTGCTCCCAGGATGTCTTTCAGGAAAACTGTACTTTGAAAAATGTAAGTACCACATCCTCCAAATCTTGTATTGTTTTACAAATATTCTGTATTACACCATAAAAAAATCTCTCCACATATCCTGAGAGCTGTGGTAATAACAGTGTGTTACATTTACTTAAGGACACTTTCATCCAGTGCATGGTCAGCATGCTGCCAAAAGAAATTGTGGTTGAGGGCGATGTCCAGATTGATGAGAATCAGGTAGGGTGGATTGGTATGAATGGTGCTTAAAGTCCAGTGTCCTAAAAAAAATTAAAATGAGAGTTATCTAGTAATTTATTGCCGAATGAGATTACTCATTGTTGAGATTACTTATTATTAACTTTTACATCAATGTGTTTTCTCATGGCAGAAGTCTAACATAACAGCCACAGCATCACTAAGCTTTGATCAGGAGGTGTATGAAGCAGAAGAAACGTATGAACCGGTAAAGTATGCAATACTGTTTACCAGGGTTCACCAATTACTTTTCCCCTAAGGCCAGATTCCATTGACAACAAAAAGCCAAGGGCCACTGCTCCTAATAAAAGTCTCTGGAGTGGGGGGTGCTGACAATTAAATTTGTCAACTGTGGGGGACCCTGCTATATACCATCATACCATATAGACCTTTAAGGTTGTGAAAAGTATTGACTGCTCAGAGATTTGTGTGTCAATCAGGTTTCTCAGACTATGACTATTAATAAGCTGAAGGTGGTGAGTTCAACCTCTGCCATAGTAGGAGGTTCCATGGGAGGCTTTATTCTTCTGCTCATCATCATCATCATCTTGTTCAAGGTACAATTTTCCTTCCTTCCTTCCATCCTATTCCCACATTATACAATAATGCAACAACTTCAATAATGAATATCTCTCATCTGTTGTGCTTTTCAGTGTGGCTTTTTCCGAAGACGATACCAAGAGAGTCGGAAGGCCCAAACTGAATCTCATAATATCCAATCTTTGGATGACAACTAAGGACATAACTAAGGAAAAATGTGCTTTTCATTTAAGTAAACTTAAAATACTAAATAGTAAACCACAAAAATTCGCCAGAGATAGCAACTGTGGTTGAAGTAGCTCCCCATTGCTTCTGTAAAGCGCATTAGGTGTCTAAGAAAGAAATGTAACATTCATTCATTGAGATGAGACTTCTAAAAATGCAAGTGTCAGTGGTTTCCAGGTTAACAGTTACTAAGGGCAAACTGTCAGGATCAATTCCTGGCCAGTCATTTTCTGTCATTTCCCTGTTTGGCCAGCAGGTGTCGCTGTGCCACCATGTGGCTGGATAGGCTAAGCATGTGGCTGAGCAACTGTGATACCCTATCATCATGTTTAATTATTAGTTTAGTTTTTACTATAGGTTCTTGTTTTTGTATCCTAGTTTCTAGTTACCCCTGCCTTGTTTAGATTTGTAGTAATATCATGTAGCCCTTGTTCCTAGTCTCTTCTAGCGTTTGAGTACAAAGTGTTTGATAATAACCTTCACCTGTTCCCTTTAGCCCTGAGTCCCTCCTGTGTAATTAGTAATAGAGGTCGACCGATATGGGTTTTTCAATAGCCGATGCTGATATTTAGGAATCGGGGTTAGCTGATGGCCGATATATGCTGCCGATATTTTTTGGTCGAAAATTGAACGTTTTTCCCTCTATTTGCATGATAAAATATCACACTAATAACAAACGATACACAAAATTTCTCAACTTAGCATTTATTGAATACTGACTTGTGTAAATTTAAATAACAAAAACACAAAACAACTTAAACTAATAAACAATAAAAATCTTCAGCTCCCAAATTCACCGGCCTGCTGCAGATATTGCACCTGGCTTTTTCTGGTGTTGGCTTGGTGAAATGCTGCCATACAGGATAAAATTTTTGTTCAGCCATCAGACAGCAATTACTAAAACAAAAGAAAAAAAATGCATTTTATCGGTCGACCTCTAATTAGTAATTAACCCATACTTGTCCCTTGTCTATATTTTTGCCTGCTCTGTGTTCATGTTACTGCTGTGTGTTATTCTCCTGTATGCTGTCAGTCCTATACATTCCTATGTTTCCCCTTAGTTTCCCTGTGTTCAGTCCCAACCCTTGTAGTCCTTCTGTAACCTGCTTGCCTTTGTTGGGCCCCTTGCAGAACTTTTGCATTCATGTGTTTATGCTATTGGTAACATTTCACTTGAGGAGGCACAAATAATGTACGTAGTATTATGCTATTGTTTATGTATTAATTACCCACAAACGAAGCCTTCATTACATACTGATCTCATGCTCATTCATAATTTTGACAGAGCCTCCGGGTTCTCCTAACTTTATATTAATAATAAAACAACACAAGCTCCACCTCACTGAACACTTATCTTCTTTTTATTAATAATTCCCTGTGTGTCTCTCTCTTTTTTTTAAAAAAAAAAAAAAAAAAACAAAAACAAGGCCTAAGCACTACCACCCTATGGCAGTTCTAAAGGGACACAACCTACAAACTACAACCATCACAACTCACAAAAACCACCAACACTTTATATAACAAAGTTTGTTACATATGCCCTCCCACAAAAAACATCCCTGTTTCAACCAAAGGAAAGAACAATCACAAGTCCACAGCCCAAAACAAACCAAATGACAAACTCTGGGTGTCCATTACAGAACCAAATCAATTCCAGAGCACAGAGCTGTACCAATAAGGGGATACATATATATGAAACAAAGAACAAAACAAGCAAAAATAACAGCAAACAGAACATTCAGTAAACCACAAAGTCTGAGAGATGTGCAGGAGGACGCAAAACTTGTTTTCGGACTGAGACCACACCGTCCCAGGGTCCAGCAACAGTCTCTCCAACAACCCCATATTCAATCGAAGCCCTGCCTCGTCCAACTCAGGAGATGGGGGTGGGTGGATCGTCAGCCACAGGGAATGAACTCAAACTGGACAAATGGGCAGGGGGATCCTAAAGATGGGGTACTGGTAATGTGAAAGGTTTTAGTCTATTGTGATGGACCACCTGTGCCCTTCTATGCATGTCCAAAGGGTTGACAACCCAATAAGTTAGTCCAGCTTCCCCCTCAGAGTCCATTGCTTCCACAATCTGTTGGGCCCTTCCAATAGGGGGCCAACTTAGTATGGCTCTCCGTGGGGTCATTTAACCGTACCATGGCACCAACTGCATAGCCCCCATGGTGAGCACCTTCATCCTGGTACAATTTCTTTCTCCCATGTCCCTCAGCCAGATTAACCCTGAAAGTCAACTTGAGTTTGCTGACAAGCGCTGCCACAAAATCTGCAAGACTTCCCCCATGCCTTTGATCTAACACCCCGCAAGGCACCAGCACATCAGCCATGCATGAGGTACAATGGGGTAAATGACATGCCACATCTGATATGCCCTACATTTTTCACACCAGTATCGTATGTCCCAGACCACGAAAGGCGAATAATATGTTTTTGCCTAACTTTTGCCCAGACTCATTCAGTTGAAAAATGAGCAGCAGCTAGCCCTCCATGAAACTGTTCCATGAGCTGAAGCACTAAGGTTGGGGAAATAATCACCTGCCTCTCTCACCTGATGGAAATGTCACAGTCCAGCACAACAGTCCCTCTATAATCAATTAGCGACTGAATTCTGTCCACAATTTAAAAAAGGAGAGAAGACCCCTTCAAAAGTCTTGGGGGGGGGGGTGTCGTCTCTGTTTACCCAGCTCAATCCAAACTAACACAGTGTTAATGTCTGAACCTTTCGTCTGCAAATACATTATGTCCGACCTGTCCGAGGCAAGTGAATACATCAACTGGGGATTCTAAGTGGTACCCTCTTCACCTGGCTGAACAGGCGAGACGTCATTCCCCCCCACAGAACCAACAGCCTGCAAATAGCTGTTAGGGTTTCCTGACTCAATGGAGCTGTCCAACACGGGCAGGCATGATAATGCATCCGCATTTCTATGGCAGAAACTATCCTTGTGGACAATTGCCCAGTTGAAAGGGTCCAACTGCAGAATCCACTGGCTATTCCCTGTGGGGTTATTTTCCAGGGCTATATTTCGGAGGTCCAGAAGGGGACAATGGTCAGTCACTATCGTGAATGAGGACAGCCCAACGTAATGCTTGTACTCAATTACAGCCCACACTATGGCTTAGAGTTCATGATCAAATTTAGGGCTTAACTGGCATAGGTCACCACTCGTTCCAGGCCCTCAAATTCCAAGTTCCGAGACAGCTCCCACTGCCTCCTTAGAGGAATTGGTGTAAATTCAAAAGAAGAGTAAAGTGTGGTAAAATCACAACAAGAGGAGAAGTGAGAGCCTGCATAAGGCAGGAAAAGGCCGCCTCAAATGCAGTCCATTCAAAGGGCACATTTTTGTGAGTCCTGGGTCTGCCCGGGACCTCCTCCCTGTAGGACATGAAAAAAGGTTATCTGGCACTTTGGGCGGAGCTTAAAGCTCTCCCCAT
>JAODKF010000042.1:17178194-17192925 GCA_026779585.1 Mormyrus proboscirostris | reverse complement strand
CACTATCAATTGAATTATCTTTCTTATCACCCTAGTGGTGCCGACTGGAACCCCCATTCTCTCCCTGGCTTCCCCCCTTGATCATTCATAGCTAACACTGTCTGCCTTCACATGAGTAACCAAGAACATTGGGACATCTTTACTACTTTTCCTTACAATGTATTTATCTAATCTATGCCATTATTTCTACCTAATCACTGTCCTTTTATTTCTATCAGTCTACTGTATGTATATACCTATGTATCTACCTTATCTATCTCTACCATAACACTATACCTTATCTGTACCATATCAATATACCTTATCTCTACCTTATCTCTCATCACTATACCTTACCACTATCTCTACCTAATCACTATCTCTAACTAATCACTATCTCTACCTTATCACTATACTGTACCTCTATCTATCTATCCCTTTATTTGTTCCCTATGTTGAAATCCAGTCTGCCCAGTCGATGGTGACATCCGGTCCAGCTACATCCACAGCACACGTGTGTCTCGGAGCCTCCCATGTGTCCTTCTGTACCTGTAATTTGACACTCATTGGTACAGTTTCCTTACTATTTTTACTCGACAACACCAAAAGACAAAATTTAGCTTACCTGCTTTTTAAGCATTAGTTCCTAATATAGAGTCATCAGTGGACTTTAGTATGCAGGTTCTTATAAAATATCACATTTTTGACATTACATGTGCACCACGTAGTACAATGTAGCCACTGTCTGTATTTAGCTGCTGATTGCTGAAGTGTTTCTCTATTTACCTGCTGGGTGTAAAACAGCATGTGTGCACTGCTCTCCCTCTTTCTCAGCACCTGTTCCTCATCCAGCCTTTTTACTATCAGGTCAGTGAAGGACAGCCAGCCCTTCTCTGCATAACCGAAGCCTGTCGCTGATACTGTATAGTGACCTACAAGGAAAGCAGGAAGGACATCCTCTGAATATACATTCTAAAAAAATGTCCTCTAGGTCACATGACTATTTAGCATCTTAGCTAAAATCACATTTGAGCAGCTCTCAAGCATGAGAATTCACCCTGCCTGAGTATAACATAAGTAAGAGTAGGGGGGAATGTTATAATACTCGCGAGTGACAGAACCTGTCTCAGAAACCGCTGTCTCTCCCTGAAGGGGAAAATTCACCCTGAACTTTATCTACCTCTAAGGTTGCTCCACCACTCTGCATATCTCCAGTCTCTTACTCTCTTCTCTTACTAAGCCTTAGTAACACACTAATGTCACTCTCTCTTTTCCTCTCACTCACTTGACTTCTTCCAACTGTCCCTACGCTCAGCAATGCAGGCATATGCTGCTCTGTGCTTGTCTCAGGTCCCTCTGTTTAGGGGTCACAGGAATCACAGGGCAAAAACACAAATGAGATGACAGCAGGTGCTGTGGGGAGTTTATATACTCTTGCTGGCTTCACTGCTACCACCTTGAAATTGTTTAACTCTAGTAAATCCCCCAACCATGTCTACATACTTTGCTGCATAGTACATTGTATTATAATGATGTATAACAGCAGGGTACCCTAAGGAACTCATGATTACATGCTTGAGCCCCGGCAGGTTTCAGTATGTACCTGCAGAGGGCAGTGAGTCCACTGTAGGTAATTTATGGCACGGGGCATGGCTCTCCTCCTCCACAAGTCCTGCATCACCCCTTCCTGGCATCCTAAAGACATCCCCTGGAAGATCTTCCACTGACCTGCATGGGATCCAGACAATCAGACTACTGTCCATACATATGCATGTGCGTTTATGAGGACTGTTTGTCTATTTACAGCAGTTCCAATTTAGTTAAAGAATTCAGAATGTATATGATTGTGTGTCTGCTCTTATTTTGGCATTTACTGTACACTGCTATGCAGATAACTTACGTATGTGCCTCTGGTGTGGTTTCAGCATTCTTCAGAAGAGGCTCTTTGGGGTCTGCTGACTGGGGCATCCTTGTGACCTGGGAGATCTCTCCAAAGTGGGGGAGCAGGGTGATCTCCCTACAGAGGAGAACCGGGTCCTGCACTTTTTTCAGTTCATACTGTGGGGTGTAGCTGAATCTCTTGAAGTGCAGGACCAGGACACTGCAGATGCAGAAGGAGAGTCAATGACAAAGGGGAGAGGAACAGTACTGAACACACACACTTCATTGATTGTAAGCAAATGAACTACATACAGGTCAATCCAAAAACATCCATTAGTCACACTCTGCACATTACTGAGCAATATACTTGTATTCGTCTGTTTTTCATATTCACTGGGAAAGTAAGTGACCATGACAGGACAGCCTGGCTCCCACTGCGGGTCACATAGGTCAGCTCCACCTCTGCATCCTGTATCAGCACACAGCAGTGTACATAATTGTCCTCTTCCAGGCCTGAATTAAGTTCCCCAGCTCATTCAGCCTGGATATCAGGCAGCTGAAAAAGTCATGGGCATCCTAGATGACAGCAGATAAAAGATACTTGCAATCTGACACTGTTTATATAAAACTGGTGCTGTTTAACAATTTCCCACTATGTTGTGTGATGCGATATCGTTTTTTCACCATCATATACACCTTAGTCAACCACACTATCCTAAAGAAAATCTTAACTTCAGAATAGCTTAGTGATTCTGTATTCGAAATACATTCTGCTCGTCTTCACCCAAATGTTTGGAAACCTTGAAGTAGATTTTTCAGCAAAGGCTTCTGCTTTCTACTTGATCCATGTATGGAAGCCAGTAAATCAGTGAATAAGATGGAAATTAGGAAGAGAATGGCAATTGGTATCTCCACTGTCACTCAGATCATTGTGATTGTCATTAACACAAGTACAGACATCTTTCTGAGTTTGTATGAGGTGGATATTTCTGCTACGTGCCTCAACAGGTCAGCAGACGGGACCAGCCGCCAGTATTCCTACTGCCCACTGATGTCCCTGCAGAAGGACTGCAGGGTGGTGTTCATGTAGCAAGTCTGCCCAAGGTTTGGTAGCCTGGAAGACAGAGAAACATGTGCCGCAGGACCCCGCCCACCCAGCTCTTTGGTGCTGGTTGTACCAGCAAGGGAATCCTGCTCTGGAAGGTTCACAGGAGCGTAACACTTACTCGAGGCAGACCAGCCGCTAGTGCTCTCCCTCAGCCGCATCACCCCTATCCCCCATGAAGCAAAGAATCAGCCATTTGTGGAACCTTAGACAACAGATGGTGCAGGAGAGAAAGGGAATGAAGTGATAAAAGCACATCAGTCATCAAAACAGGGTTAATTACAGATTGATTTGTCACTGTGATCATACACATATTGGCTACCTTCTCAAGGACCTTTCAGGTCCCTCATTAGGGGGGATGTCCTGTGTCACCTCCGGAGGGGACTGGTTCTCCTCTACAGTACCATCAGTCGAGGAGGTGCCAGATGTCAGTGACTTGGAGGAAACAAGAACACATTCTGTTTTAGACAGGGAAACGAGGATACAGTGTGAGTATTCTAAAATCACGCTGGAAATATCTCTGATCTGTGTACCTCTGAGTCGACAATGGTGAAGCTGGGGCTCTGGCCACTTGCAAGCGTATTGCTGTCTCCCAAGTCCCTGCAGTCACCTGACAACCCTCCGTCTTCATCGGAGCTAGAACAGCTAGAACTGCCACTGTGAGCAGAGAGTTCAGGTATGAAAGAGTGACTGATAAAGTTAGAGATCTAAGGAAAATTGGGGCATTACCTCTCCTTCGCTCTCGACTTGACATGTTTCAGCCGTGGAAACGTGTGTTGGAACTTCAGTGTCCTTTTCTGGGGCTTGTTTTTTCACAACTTTGACTTCTTCCCCTTCAGCCGCACAGATGTTGCGTTGTTTTTTTTACAGAAGATGAATCAGTGTATGGAAATGAGTTACTGTATACAGAGGCAGAGATAAAGAGTATATGCCGTCTCAAATGTAACCTTCTTTAGACTTTATCAAATTTTTATCAAAGACTTTATCAAATCGTTCAGAACTCGGCTTCAAATCCTAAAAAGTTCGAGTTCTGAATGAATTTTCCCCATTAAGAAATAATGAAAAACCAATTAATTGGTTCCCGTCCCCAAAAAAATTTAACCTAAATATGTTTTGTTTTTAGCATTTAAACATAAAATGAACAAGATAAAACAAGAAGAGGATATACTGTACTAAGCACATTTATCAAAACAGTCATTTGTAAAGTAATAAAATAAATGTATCCAAACAATGTGTAAAGTTAGAACAAAAAAAAAAACAATGTGCCCCCTCGCTAACATCATGTGGAATCCGCATGTGGATGTGTGATCAGCTGTTTCTGGTTGCTGTCATTAGTCCTACAGTATGTATTTTGTCCGCGTTTCAGTTTGTTTCCCCAGTCCGGTCATTGTATTGTCCCTCTGCGTTTTGCCTGCCTTACCTTTAATTAAACCCCGTATTCCCCGATACCGTGACGTCTGCGTTTTTGTCTCTGTTCTGTCCCCGCTGGGCACAACAATATTATTATAATTAAATATGTTAATGGTTTATTGTTAATGATATTAAAATAATTAATAATAAATCTTTATTTTAAAATGTATCTTATTAATAGTTACTGTTACTGTCTATCATTGTCTAAATGTATTTTTACTGTCTAAATATATGTACTCACAATGCTATCACAGGGCTGCGAGGCTGAGACTGAAGCGTTACCCTTTGTTTCCGCTGAGAGACGTGCCACGTGATTCAATCCCCGCGCATACGAGTTATCTTAGGTCGGAGTTCACGGTTCGACTTCTAAGATTCAGTTCGAGATCATTTTTTTTTTAACTGGTTGGCTCGACTTTTAAGAAATTCGAGTTCTAATGAATTCGAGTACTGAGGTACCACTGTAGTGAACTGCTAGTTTGAATAACAGAAAATGTATTATGTAATTTAAGGCCGAAGATTAAGAGCTCCCTGTCTGGTCATTTTATCGGACTGCACTTGGCCTATGTCCGCAATTCCAAAGATGGAGATGCTGTACTCTCTCTCTATCTCTCTCTCTCTATCTGTCTTTTTAATAAAAAACCAAGGGCAAAGCACTATCCCCCTATGGCAGCTCTAAAGGGACACAACCCACAAAAAAACAACCATCACAACTCGCAAGAACCAAGCAGTACATAAAGTTTGTTACATCATTAATAAATTGGGACATATCTTTTATCTCAAGCAATTACTGCATTTGTTACTATATCTGTTAATTCTGTAAACCTTTGTGAACTACTGAAGGAACAAATAATGAAAAACATGTGAAATACTAACCTCATGTTTGTTACAGAGATCGAATTTATCGCCGTATTTAAAAGCCTTAGCAATTTGCCGTGCTGCCCTGAATATAAGTTCTTGCCGGCAGGTACTTGCAGTGCCTTATTCCTCAGTTGTCTTTGTGCACTATTGTGTATGTTTAGATCATAATAAAGTCAATAAACTTGTGAGATCAAGAACAAGTTCTTTCGGTTTTTTCTTCTTTGTCGCCATGTCCATGATGTCTGGGTTCTACCATTCCGACAGGCATGTGAGCGAGGAGCGGAGCGGGCGGAATTTGGTCAGAGCGCGGAGCGGTTTTTTAATTAAAGCTAAAGCGGTCGCTCTGTGTCGCTCCAGTTTCGCTCCGATACCGCTCACAGTATTTCACAAAGTATTTCACAAAGGAAACTGATAAATCATGCAAGTGTACTATTCTTATCAAACGTATAGATGACAATAATGTACAGCGAGAACAACAATGTGGTGAAACTGTTTCAGTGAGTAAAGATTCACTTTGGAATCACCTTTCTCAGAAACATAAGAGTGTACTATGCGAACAGGCGGAAGCCAGAGCAAAACGCGAGCAAGTTTTATATGGTTGTAGCATATCAAGCATCTTTTTTTCAATAGCTAGTCTAACACTATTTCACAGGGTGCTAATGCATTTATTGCCCTTGAAAATGTCAGAATGTCAGAGTGCTAAATATTTCATGCGTCCGACTATATACCTTTTTGCCTCAGCGCCCTGGCCAGTAATTCTTGATTGCCTTGGTGCCCTCCGATATTTGAGGGGATAAAAGGCAAACATTGCTGTGCCCCCCGAACAAAGTAATTCTACCCCTGTTGTTCATTATTATAGGAAGGAACATTAGGGGTTTCTCCTGCCCTTGTCAGGTGGTGGCGTAGTCAGAGAGCAGTGTGGGTATTCTGTGCTTTGGGTACCACACTATATCTGTTAATTCTGTTAATCTTAGATCAGTATTCCAGTTGTGTTATTCATTACTTGTTCCTTAGGTGGTTCTTTAGTAGTTCCCAAAGATTTACAGAATTAACAGAGATAGCAACTTTTTGGGACAAAAAAAGGGGCCCCTGATTCATTAATGATGAACAAACACGAGATCAGTATTTCACTTGTGTTATTCATTACTTGTTCCTTCAGTTACTCAATTTAGTAGTTCCCATATGTTTGTTCACCATTAATGAACCGTGAGGCTTCTTTTATCTCAAATAGCTACTATAGTTGTTCATGATTCGTACTTCAGTAATAACCGAGTCACTACTAAGTTTGTGCCCCCTCAAGTAAAGCATTACCATTCTGTTCAAGTTTCCTTAATAAAGCTCCTTTGTTCATACCTCGCTCTAAGGATCTTCTCTCCTTACCTCGAGTCCTAATAGAAACTTGGAGTGTAAACTTTATTTCTCTCAGTTCGCACACCAGATATATATATAGGTCTATATATATATGATGAACTTTATTGATAAATAAATATATATTAATGTGTATGCGTGTGTCATAATTCTATTTTTACGTATTACATGACATAGGGTTAAGCTAGAAATGCAACGGGGACTAATACTGTTGTAACTTGAGACGTCGCAGCTGTTAGCACGCTTGTATAAATGTCGGATTATTTATATTCCCCTTAGTTATACGGCTACATCACCTCATTCTAATTTTTACCTTAATTATCTCTATATTGCCAGACATTTGCTCCAGTTGGAATAAGAGGTTTGATAAAGGAATGATGGATTAAACAAATTCTTTACCAGTTTACCATTTACCGGTTTGTAAAGAATATTACGAGCTACAAAACAAGAATCAAGTTTAATTACAGTTGACATGATAACTAAACACAGTTAATTGCAGTTTTAACCGCACTTAACAGTAATGTATATAATATTATAACGGGAGCGCACCACTGCTCCTGTGGGTTTAAACCCTTCAACATGCAGTTTTACTTGGCGATAGGCGGCAGTTAGCAGGAATGGCTGAGACCGGCTGTCGGGGCCATTTCCTTTCTGTATTTGATTATAAAACGGAAAAATATGTAATTGCAAAAAACAAGAAAGTCGGTGTCCTATATAGATTTATGCAGCTAGCAATCCTGGCGTATATAATCTGGTAAGCTCTCTGTTTTTCGTTTTTTACCATTGTTTTTTTTTCGGCTTATATACAATCCATGCAATATACTTATTAATGATTCCTGTGCCTTTTAACAGGCATGTTGAGTATTATTTGGCAATTATGACGTGAGCGATATATCCAAGAAATAGTAAGGTTTACTACTTTAATGGAGGCGTATCGGTAGTATATGTCTCAGCCTGCTTATTTATCGGAATTCATTTTTGAGAGAGTTCCAAAAAATAAACAGTAAAAGAAAACCTGAACAATTCATTATGGAATATGTAGGCCAAAAAGCTGATTGCCTTTTAAAGTAAGCTTATATAAAGCGGTGTACGTATGCAATCGTCGTGCTAATTCAGAACGTCCTACTCTCCTCAGAGCTCTGTCTGGTAGCTTTTATTTTTATCGAGCTCATGGAGCAGCTATTTATTGTAATAGGAGAACTTGTTTAAGCTAAATTTATTACATTAAATCTTCCATATGTCAGCACACTTAAAGATAATTTATAACACTTCGTCCACATTTTAGGTTAGAATTTGTTTCATTGGTGTCTCATTAAATAAATGTGAAAGTTTTGCTTTACTGTTTACAAAATGGCTAACTTAAAAAAAAAAACTAACATAAAATCCTCTGTGTAGTAATATTGGCATGAATTTAAAGATTTTAATTTATTCTCAATCTATCCATGTACAAAGACATCTCTGAGAGAAATATGGGATTTTATATAGTACCAGTCAAAAGTCTGGGCACACTTTTATTGTCATTCATCTCATAGTAAAAGCCCTAAAAAACATATGAAATATTGCAACGATCAACAGAACAAATATTTCTCAAATTTTACACTCTTCAAAATATCCTCCTTTTGCCTAACCCAGAGTATTTTAACCCTAGCCCCAAGTATTTTAGCCCTGATGCCCATTTTTCTTCAAAAACAAAAAAGACAAACCCCAGGATCTTGACTTAGCCCCTGATCTTTTCAATAGCTAGAAACCCTCTTGCTCACCTCGAACCAGCTCTATATGGTCATATTAGGTACAGAATTGTGGGGGGCAGGTCATCTATCGCAGCACTCCATCTCTTTCTGTGTTCACCAGATAACAGTATTTACGCTGTTATACTTTGAGGTGTGCTTAGCGGTCATTATTAAATTATTTTTAGTAGGTGTATCCAGAGTTTTAATTGGTGTTGTACATGGATATCTGGAAGTTTTTTATCCAGTAAACCTGTACAGGTGGGTCTTCCTGACAAAGAAAGGCTACCAGGAAGTGGAGGAATCTATCCAGAGCTCAGTGATCACTAAACTTAAGGGTGTGATACTCACCAATACCACGGAGACGGGAGTACATATATGGGGGCCAGAAGATTATGTCATTCCCCCCCAGGTAAGTGCATGAACTAAGTTCCTTTTTGTTATAGCATATACATATTGTAGCTTGACAAAATTAAAATATGTTCGTTGTAATAGTTTAATGCATTAATATAGAGCACACAATATTTATTGTCTTTAGAACAAAGATTAAAGTAGTTTATTGTCATATGTATGGAATCAATACAATAAAATTCTTAGTTTGTTCACTCCTACAGATGCAGATACAGATAGTATATTAGATTAAAATATAAAACATACATATCCACCACAGGTAAAACCACTCAAAAAAAATAGTACCTAACAATATAAACATAAAATATACATAAAACTATGCATATATTGTATACATACATACATAAAATATTCATTATATATACCTATATTGTTTGGGAATATGCAGAGTAAAGTGGCTGGGGCTTCTTAGCTCAGTAAAAAGCAGTGAACACAGAAAAAGAAGAAAGATCTGCAACAATCTCCAAGATCTGCCATCTTGAATTTTATATTTTTACTTACTGATATTAAATCTGGAATGGACAGTGTAATATTTTATTGCCTACTAACTTTTATAAATTATATTGGCTACATAATTTCTGTCGTCAGACTAATTCCAGCCAGCCACTTGTACATTAATTTAGAATTCTACTTTACGACACTTACAAAAATTTAACACACCTTATGAGCTTATTGTTTAGCTGCTGTAAACAAGGACATTCATGGATAATTTGTTCTTTTTCTTACTTAAAAGAAATCAATAAAAGTAGCAGTCTTTGAAAGAAATATTGACACGTGTGTGTGTGTGTGTGTGTGTGTGTTTCTAGGGGGAGAAGGTCTTTTTCATCATTACAAACTTTATTGAGACACCAAAACAGGTACTTGGATACTGTGCTGAGGTAAGAGAGGTTGAACAGTAGTTTGGCAATGTCTGGCAGATTTGGTGACCCATTCTTTGAAGCACAACAGTAAATCAATCAGTGCTTAGTACTCACTGAAGCAGACTGCGTTAGTTGTAGCTGTGAAAGTTTTGGTTAAATATCAGTTAAAATCTACACTTTATGTGATACTGGCTGTGATCTTCATTAATGTCAATCACACTGCCTGTTCTTCCTGTGTTTGCAAAGAATTCAAAAGCATGATTCATTACTAAGAGGGTCTGATAGTGAGTGTGTACCTGCTATGGACTCACATGCCATCCAGTGTGTTCCCTGTTTTATGTCCTGTTCTTCTTGGGATAAACTCCAGGCCCACCACAACCTTGTAATGTACAAGATTTATAGATGTATGGATGGAAGGTTGGCTACTGTTCCAAAAGTAGACTCGATCAGCAATGACTCTGTAATGAGTAGCAAAAAGTCAGTATAAAGAGTATGAGATATTTCAAGCCCTAGCCTACAATGCTAGGTAAGCATTCAGTGTGCCAAAATGGAGATGGTAATGAAAGAGAGTGTTACAGTCTTCATATTCTCTGTATTGGTCACCATGATTTATTGTTCACTTCTCATTAAATGCAACTGAAATTATCTTAAGGAAGCACTTCAAGAACCACTTCTGAAACTACATTCACTTTTCATACTATTATTCATACCATTTTTATAATTGTCTCTTAAAAGCATTTCTTAATTCTGAAAAATACCAAGAAAAATAGCACCGCCCTGAGTTCTCCTAGTATTGGTAATTTAATGTTTGAAAAAATATTTATGTTCTTATTGTAAGAATTGCATTTCCCACTCTCATAAGTCAATTGCTGTTTTTAGTGGTTCAAGCAAAGGAAAAGTTAAAACATTGTAGAATATTGAAATCTTTCTGGATATAACAATGGTAGAGTTAATTTACTGGCACCATAGCTAAGAATGGACCATGACACCATAAAGTTTGCATATAGGTGAACTGGTAGGACAGCCTACATCATTGTTTCCCAGTCAAGAAATCGCCACAGAACCTTGCCTTACAGATGGTTTCTTTTTGGGTATGACTTTTAGACCATGCCAACTGGCGAAATCTTTCCTTACATGGGGCTATAATCATAAGGTAGCTGGGCACAATTCCAGCATATTTTCCACCCTGGACAAGAGTCTGTATATACAAGTGTAAACTGTTTTATTTTCCTGATGAATCTTTTGTGAGTTATTGGCATGCAGTAAAATGACTGTTCAGCTTTAAACAAGACATAGTACAGTGCCTTAGGGTTTTTATAAGCCATTTCACTTAGAAAACTGGGTTGAATGCTAACTAGCCTTTAAAGCAAAACAAACTGTAGCTGATCAATAACATGGATGTTTTTGTTTTTATAGAGTTCCAGGGTCCCAGCTGGCCGCTGTACTGAGAATGTAGACTGTGCAGAAGGAGAGATGGTGGTGGCTGGACATGGTAACAATGAGTGAATAACAGAGATATTTCTTTAAATGAATTACTGATGCAGGACCATGCTTCTACCTGAAATACAAAGTCTGAATACAAATACCACTGCAAATTATAAATATAAGTTCATATACATTTATGTTAGTTTCATTTTATATTCCGATTAGCCATAACGTTAAAGCCACCTGCCTGATACTGTGTAGGTCCCTGTTGTGCCGCCAGAATAACTCTGATGCATTGAGGGGTTGTCTCCCCAAGACCTCTAAGGTGTTCTGTGGTATCTGGAACCAATATATCAGCAACAGTCTTGTAAGAGGTGGGGCCTGTTGTTTGTCCAGCACATCCCACAGATGCTTGTTTGGATTGAGATCTGGGTAACTTGGAGGCCAAGTCAATACCTTGAACTGTTTTTCGTGTTCCTCAAACCGTTACTGACCAATTCTTGCAGTGTGGCAGGGCGCATTATCCTGCTAAAAGAAGCCACAGCCACTGGGGAATACTGTTGCCAGGGAGGGGTGTATTCGGTCTGCAGTAATGTTTAGGTAGGTGGTATGTGTCAAAGTAACATCTTTATGAATGTCAGGACCCAAGGCTTCCCAGCAGAACATTGCCCAGAGTATCACACTGCCTCTGCTGGCTTGCTTTCCTCCCATATTGCATCCTGGTGCCATCTCTTCCCCAGATTGGTAAATGACGCACATACACCCGGCTTTCCACATGATGTAAAAAAGAATATGACCTATCAGACCAGGCCACATTTTTCCATTGCTCTTTGACCCAGTTCTGACACTAAAGTACCCATTGTAGATACTTTCAGTGGTGGACAGAGGTCAGCATGGGCACTCTGACCGGTCTGCGGTTATTCCTCCCCATACACAGCAAGCTGAGATGCATCTAGGTCCTGACACCTTTCTATCATAGCCAGCATTACTGTAACTTTTTCAGCAATTTGTGCTACAGTAGCTCTTCTGTGGGGTCACACCAGACGGGCTAGCCTTCACTCTCCATGTGCATTAATGAACCTCCAGTGCCCATGGCCCCGCCGCCAGTTCACCAGTTGGCCTTACTTGGACCACTTTTGGTAGGTACTTACTACGGCATACCAGGAAAACACCACAAGACCTGCCGTTTTAGAGATGTTCTGACCCAGTCGTCTAGCCATCACAATTCACCCTTTGTCAAAGTCGCTCAGACCCTTACTCTATAATAATTATAATAACTCTATTATAATTAAACTCATGAAAATGGCACGAACAAAAAAGATGGTACCCTTAATATGTTGTGGCACCACCTTTTGCAGTGCTCACTGCCAACAAGCGATCTTTTTACTTCATTATGAAATGCACTTGCCAACAGGTAGTTTGGCCTACTCTTCCTGAGCAAACTGCTCAAGCTGTCTCAGGTTTTGAAGGGCGGCGTCTCCACACTGCAGTTTTCAGATCATTCCATAGATGTTCAATAGAATTAAGATCTGGCCTCATGAAGGGCTATTAAAGAATAAGCTTTTAGCTGTATGTTTTGGATAATTTTCCCATTGGAGGACCCATGACCTGCGACTGAGGCTGAGCTTTCTGACACCGGGCAGTATGTTTCGCTCCAGGATGGTTTGGTAGTCTTGAGACTTCATTGTGCCCGGCACAGATTCAAGGTTCCCTTTGCCAAACAGATGCAGTCAATCAGTGCCAAAACAAAACCGAGCACCTCCATGTTTCACAGAAGGTCTGGTGTTCTTTTCTTTTAAACTTATTTTTTCTTTTCTGTTAACATAGAGCTAATGTGACTGGGCAAAAAGCTCATTAGTACAAAAGACATTCTCCCAGAAACTTTGGTGCTTGTCAACATGCATTTTGGTGAATTCCACTCTGGCATGTTTATGTTTTTCTGTCAATAGTGGAGCCCTCCTGGATTTTCTTCCATGAAGCCCATTAGTGTTCAAAATGCAGTGGATGGTGCGATGAGAAAGTGACATATTTTGACCTTGAAGCTCAAGGTTTCCTCGGCTCTTTTTCTGCTATCTGCATTATCCTTCTGATCAACCTTGGATTGCATTTACTCTTGCATCCACATTCTGGGAGGTTGGCTTCAGTCCCATGAACCCTATACTTTTTATTAATATTGCCAGCTGTAGTCACAGCAGCATGAAGCTGCTTGGAGATGCTCTTATAACCTTTACATTTAGCATGGTTATCAATAATCATTCTGCTGAGCTCCTCAGACACTCCTTTGCTTTTTCTGGTCTGTGATCAGTGTGGTGGTGACAATTATACCAAACGACACAGTAGCATGTTCTTTCCCTTTTCGCAATGTGTGCCTCCGCACTTGGTGACCCCGCTCTGTTACTTTATGTGGTCTGCCATTTTATGGCTTTATATCACTTTTCTGTCATTCCTAAACACTTCGCTTTTGCAATAACACTACTTACAATTGACCATGGAATATCTAGCAGGGAGGAAATTTCACAAACTAATATATTGCAAAGGTGGCATTTTCTGACAGTAGCTCACTTGAATTCACTGAGCTCATCAGAATACATTCTTTCACAGATGTTTGTAAACCTGACTGCATGGCTAGGTGCTTTATTTTATACACCTGTGGTAATGAGTCTGTATGAAACACCTGAATTCTGTGATTAAGAGGTGTGTTTCAATACTTTTGTCCATATAATGCAGGTTCCATTGTAACAAGATAATCAATTTTATCCATTTCACTTGTCAGTGGTTTTAATGTTATGGCTGACCAGTGCACACTTTATACTAGGAGTCTCCAACCTTTTTTACAGTGAGAGCTACTTTTACAAAGAAAATTATTTGGGGAGATACCAGGGGACGGGCCTGTAATTCATTATCCTTTCATGTCCACTCCGCATGACACCATGACAGTGCAACACTGGTCATCTGAGATGAAATCATACTCATGGAATACAAAAAAAAATATCAATTTGTCAGTATAATGTACAATACTTAGTAACTGCAGGCTACTAGTAGGCAACCAATGCTTTATGAATTTACCTAACTTTACACATGAAAAACACACAAATGGTAATGAGCTGTGAGTATCGTGTTAACACCCAATGAAATTTGTCCTGTCTGGCAGGAATTAAGAGTGGTCGGTGCCTGAAGAAGGACAGAAACTCTACTGGCACGTGTGAGATATATAGTTGGTGTCCAGTTGAGAGGGGCCGTCAACCACGGTAAGTACCACTCTCAACACCTAAACATGAACACTGCACCCTCATAGTGCCTTTGTGTAATTAGTCTGTGGTATAATTCTTTGTATGTCCCTCAACAGAAACCTACCATTCCCTACCATTTTGATTATTGCAAATTATGATCCAGTAATAACAGGTGTAAAACTTTTTACAATTGACATAACACCTTTATCAATGTTTTTCCTTAGAGAACCAGTGTTGGGACGAGCTGAAAACTTCACCATCTATATAAAAAATTTCATCCAGTTTCCTAAATTTGGATTTTCAAAGTAAGTGCTTTGTGCTGTTCCAGTGTTCAACAGATTACCTTAAGACTGGAATTAATGAAATTCCTTACCTTTCTGTTCCAGAATTACTAAGTAGGAAGTAGGGATGCAAATTATCGAGTAATTCATTAATCAATAGTTGTTTCATCTTATCGATCGATGATCGATTAATTGC
>JAODKF010000042.1:17164792-17175246 GCA_026779585.1 Mormyrus proboscirostris | reverse complement strand
ATGTTTGCTTCCAGAATTTGCTGGTATTTAGTGGAATCCATTCTTCCCTCCACCCGTGCAATGTTTCCTGTGCCACTAGTTGCAACACGACCCCAAAGCATGATAGATCCACCCCCTGCTTAATAGTTGGCAAGGTGTTCTTTTCATGAAATGCTGCTCTTTTTTCTCCAAATATGCCTTTGCTGATTGTGGCCAAAGAGTTCTATTTGAACTTCATCAGTCCACAGCACTTGTTTCCAAAACGCATCAGGCTTCTGTAGATGTTCTGTTGCATACTTCTGATTTTGGATTTTATGACGGGGACACAGGTAAGGTTTTCTTCTGCTGATTCTTCCATGAAGGTCTTGTGCAACGGTGCACCACCACTCCTGAGTCTGCTAAATGTTCCTGCAGGTTTTTTGCAGTCAAATGGGGGTTTTGATTTGTCTTTCTGACCAGCATATGAGCAGTTCTTTCTGAGAATTCTTGGCCTTCCATGTCCCCTGAACTGCCATGTCTTAATTACATTCCTCACTGTGGAAACTGCAAGATGACAACGCTTTGCTATCTTCTTGTAGCCTTCTCCTGCATTGTGGGCATCAATAACTTTCATTTAAAGAGTCTTACGCAGCTGCTTAGAGGAACCCATGGTTGTTGAGTGTCCACAAGTGTGTGAACAAGGTTTGAAGAGTCAAAGTATTGGTAAAGCTTTGAAATTGGCACCAGCTGACATTTACCTAAGGTCTGAAATCTTGTAAAAAGAATCTGAGACTTTGGAAAACTTTTGCACAGTGCCACAATAATGTTTTTATGTTTTTATCTTTTTTCAATTTATGATATAAAAGTAACTGCATCAATATTTGGTGAAAATATTGTGCATTTTTTCCATTTCCTACAGAGACTGTGTTTACATCTTTTCAATTTAAAAAAATGACCAAAATATGTTATTTATTGGCATACCACTGTATTTACATGTTTTCAGTTATATTTCACAATGAAAGCAGTCACTGTTATGTGGATTTTTTTAAACAATATATTTTAAATTGAGTAAGGGCTGACAAATATATTTTGTGAAATGATAGAGAACAGTTGTTCAGATCTTGCATATCAAGCTACCTTGATACCTTTAAATATATTTCATTATTATGAGTAAAGAGAAAGAAATGTCTACAAAAACTGAAAGATTTTAGGTTCCTGAGTATATTATTGTGCAAAACTGTAGTGCAGTGACTGTTGATTTTCAGCTATCTGTAGCTAATAATTGCTGTAATCAAGCACTGCAGTTATTTGGATGACATGTGATGGTCAAATGAAGCTTGATGAGTCATTTGCTATATTTTCTGACTCCACTAGATGGTGTTCTCTCTTCAAAAAGGGTCAAAACAGCACCATGTAGTGTGGTCAAAATATACAACAAATGGTTCATCAAGCTCCATTTGACTATAACTATGGATAATGCAATACACTGACATGAGTATATAAATAGTTGTGGAGAGTGGATGGATACATTTGTTTGCAGATTTACAAGAAATTAGTGTCCTCACCTGTTTCTTTGCAGAAAGGATAAAAGCAAGAAGGATATAGATGGGGCAGATGGACACAAGAATCCTGTGAAATAGATCTTGCAGGATAGAAGGTGTCCTCTGCAGGCTACCAGAAGGGAATGTCATGTTAAGGGCTTTCTGGAGCTTCAATACCAAAGCAGGAAGAGGAACTACACATGCACATTCATCTGTTAGCATGTCAGCACTCCCACCAACACTCTGAGCACCAAATAGGTGGTATGATTTTGGGGATCCGCAAAGGACCAGACAACGGAAGATTCTCACTTCATCAGTAGTAAGCATGGTGTGAAGTTCCATTGCGATGTGACCAAGGAACAGAATTTGCAGCAAAAACATTACTCTCGTTCACTCTCTCGATCAGAACCAAAATAGATCCAGTTTAACTGGCAGCAGAGATACAGGCATGGCTTTCAGATGGGATGTACTGTGCTCACGCTGATTGCACTTTTAGTAGATGAAAACCATGAACCCTGAATGCTTTTTGATATGAGTATTTTGTAAGTGAAACAATATCAGACTGCATTCCCCAAACGTCAAGCCTATAAGTTACCCCACAAGGGTGTTAATCTGTGTATGGTTAATGTCACTACTGTGTGCTTATTGTATACAAAATTAAAGCATTCCCTTTCATATGTCTGAGAAAACCTCTTCTGATTAAACAATTGTTTGTAAATGTGGCTTGTTGCCACATCTTCACTGAAACGGATCATGCTAAATACTGCGAGCCTCACCAAGGTCAGATGCATTTGTTTCCTCGACGTTTTAGAGGCTGTATAAACAGTACAAGTTAATACAGAATCTATTGTACCAGTACAAACTACTTAAAATACGCAAGTGAATTCATATAAAAACAGGTTTCTATTGCCACAAAGAACATCTATTTACTAACCAAACTACAAAGGAGGACTGTTGGAACGGCAACTTTCTTTATTCTCAGTAGGACCTTCAAGGGTGTAAATCACAGGCCCAAGATGATTCGACTGGATTACAGTTATTGAGGGAATGATTTGATGCATCAGAAAATCTTTAATTTCTATCGTGATTTGATTTGATAAATCATTTGATTATTTCGATAACCTAAATTAAACCCTTAACTGAAAAAAATTCACATTACTATGGGAATTTAATTACACACTATTGAAGGAATACAAAAAAGCAAAATCTCAGAACATTAATTATTATTATACTAAACAGCATGCAGACACCAGTGTAAAATTGTCAAAAACCCATCTACTGTACTAAACTGTACAGAAAAGAAAAAGTCAAACATTAAGGAAAGCACTGCCTGATGGGGGGGGGGGGTTGTTGGCACAGATTAGCAGAATGACATTTTGTTTTTTATTTAATCATGTAAAACAAAATACAACATTAGAAATGAATTACAAATTAGTCGGAGAGGGGTACTTTGAGACCTCCTCTAAGTGGTGAGATCCCTTGTCCTCCATTATGGAAAATGATTGCCCAACGTAATCATCTCCCCTTATTTCAGCAGTTGCGTCTTTAGCGCTGGTGCTGCTTACTTTAAATATAGATAAAGTTTAAATTAACACGTTGGACCAATGCCGATATCTTCATTATTAATAAATACTGGTCAATACAGAGTAAAATTTTTGTAATTTACGAAGTCAATACCTACTTGAATTCAAAAAAGGTCTAATCAAATTGAGAAAATGATTTGTTATACCTGACAGGTTTTGGTTCTAGTCTGGCATTTTCTTGAAATATCAACCCCAATTTATTTGGCAACATTTTGCAAGATGGGGAGTGGGCCCAAGGTGACTGACAACCGTGATGTCAGATTTTTCAGATGAATGCTCATGAAACTACCCTCCCAGCTGTTGCATAAGAAGCTAGTTATTCCAAGAGCATCATTTCTAAAGTATTGAAGCTGTAAGAAAGTCAGTCATCCAAGTCCTGAAAAAAGGGCCAGCTCTCCATGTACTGTAAGATAAGTGTGCAAGAGAATAGGATGACAGGGAGAGACTGTGGGGAATCAGTTTATCACCGCAGCTGGAATTGCTCTCCAATTCAGTACTGGACAGGGCAAGAATTTCAACATAAAGTGTCTTCTTGTCTGAAGTGACCCAGCCTGTTATCAGCAAGAAGAATAAAAAGATGAGACTACCCTTTGCTAATGAGCACTGAGAACTGGTCCAAAGTTCATTTCAGTGACGAAAACAAGTTTAACTTATTTGGTTTAGAAGGGAAACATTATGTTTGACATGGATCTGGGGAACGACTTCACCTGAAGGGGAAAGTTCTCTGCAACTGGAGTAAGGCCCTTGAAATGGCTACATGGCAAGGTGACTGCTAATGTGTATGAAAACCTCCTTCAGCAACACGCCATTCTGTTCTTTCACTCAATTAGCCAGCCATTCTTATGTAACACGATGCCCTTTGCTACACTGCAAAATAGGGAAAACAATTCCTTAAAGATGCAAACATCAAAGTGATGAAATGATCAGGCCAAAGTCCTGAACCCTATCCAGAACCTCAGAAAGGTAACTGGCCACAAAGTAACATTTACTGAATTGCAGAAGAAACTGGAAGAATCAAAATCAAACCAGACCTGTGAAAGATATTAGTTACGTTCTATGGGTGTAGATGTGAGTGTTTTGAGAACAAGGACCTCTACACTTCCTGCTAAATTTTGCAGTTGTAATGGTCAGAAAGACAAAATTCATTTGTAGGATTCTTCTGCAAAAATTGTAAAAGTTCTCTAAATGCTTATTAAAAAATAATTTGTTTAAAACCTTTTTTTTGATGTGGGATAGTTTTCACTGATCAAATACGATTAAAATATGTCTCCTATTCATGATGCGATAAAGTCACTGCTAACTCGAAGTTATTAATTATGAAAATGTTACACTAGTCATCAAAATTAGAGAATGAGTAAGTGTATGTGTGTGGGGGTTCTGGTTTCTCAGTCAAACTCAAATAATCATTCTGAAAGAACAAGCAGAGAAAGAGCCAGGGTCACATTTTAGAAATGCAAATCAGACTTTATTTTGGTTAAATGGGAATGTTTGTGCAATATACTTCATTTCTCAAGAAATAAAAGGAAAATCATGGGAATTAATGATGTAAGAATGCTCGCCCACAGGACACCACATGCTCGTTCTTGCCAACTATCAGTACATCAGTGGTTGTACTGTAAACGCAGATTGTATACGGTGGAATTAAGAATGATAGGAAATTAGTCTCTGACAATTGCTTTTCAATTTTCTCTTTCAAGTTTTCAGTCAAAGTGCCACAAAATTTTTCAAAGACATTGAAATGACAGTGCACTTGGAAAAATGCAATTGCACATTTGAGAAGTGACAAAAAGACCTAAGAGAACTGCCAAAGCAAAACAGCCAATAAGCACTAACAGGAAAGCCACAGACCATATCCAGGTTTGAAGATAAAAGGCCCATTGACTTATTCACCTTATGCAACATAATAGATGTTCATGTCCTCAACATATATTTATCGCTTTTTCTTAAAATGTTTAATTCTAATGTTACTTCAAAATAATGGAGGGGGGCTGGGGGGGGTGGCAGTGCTCTCTTTTACAGATTCAGTTTAGAATTTCAGTATACAGGATCCATTCACAATTTCCATCCAATCTAGTGAAAAACAAATTTAGCTTTCACGCCTAATATATTTTACAGTCAATTTAGTTCCTTTCCAAAACATTATACAAAAACAGCAATAATAATATATTATTTTAATAATCACTCATAAATGAAGCTGCAACTCACACTCCAAGCATATTTTACCCGTAACACACTAGAAACTGTTCACACAGCATCAGTAGTCAAGTAGTTTGGCCCAAGAGGATGCACACGCTATCGCTGTGCGTGTTAGAGGGCATATATATACACGTATGTCTGCATGTGCACACACATGCACAGGAAGGAAAAAAAATACAAGATTCCTATATTCAGTCAAGTGGAGGCACTTCACATTTATAAAAAGTGGCAAGCCTAACAAAAGCTCTCCGCCCTTAGACTGTACCACAACTGAAACTAGCAGAGGACGGATAGCATAACATGCTTGAAAGCTTATGATTTATGCAAATTGATTTTACCTGCTTGTCTTATGTAAAATAATAATAATAATAATAATAATAATAACAATAATAACAACAGCTTCCGGGATAGGCTCCGGACCCCCCGCGACCCAATTGGATTAAGCGGGTTGGAAAATGGATGGATGGATAATAACAGTACTAAGCCAAGAAGCAAGTTAAACTGACAGAATACACCATGAGACAGCACATCTAATTGTACTGGTGTCCCCTGCAGTATTGATATATGTATAATGGTTATATAAATCATACACCTATGGGTATTTAAAAGCCAGTGCCTAATAGTCCTGAAGTTATAAATTAGACATGCTATTTTCCAAGCAACATCTGGTTAAGATAAGGCTAACTCTGAGCATGACTTGCCTTCCACAGTTAGCAGTGTTGAAATGACGATCACATGATGTTTCACATGAGGAGCGGAAAACCTGTGAGGCTAAACTGATAGGATTCCAGAATTCCTGCCATTCTCACCATTTACGCCTAGTATAAATCAGCCCTAGAGACCACATAAAAAACCCTGAATCCTCTCATTTCTGAAAATTAAAAGCACAATGGTTAACATTAACCAGAGTAGAAAAGAGCAAGGTTGATTTGAAACTTCTAACAAAATGTTACAGCCCAGTCCTACTCATACCTACCACACCATATGTAGCTAAACATACTAATGCTTTGACAGTTCCATTTAACACTGTAAATGAATAAAACATATGACTCAATCTACAAACATGATCTTTGTAATCATTTATCATGCTTGTCCAAAATGTAAATACTTAAGGCATTGTATAGGTCTACAGGGAGGGAGGGAGGGAGGCAAACAGCCATAGCCACACAAGCGCCACTCAAACCCAAACCAACAGGCAATAATCAGATCGAACATGAATTTTTATTGGCACACTTGCAAGTGATCAATTGTCATTTCATAAAGTCCTTCATTTCTATTTTTTCCATCTATCTTCTAGCTAAAGGAATGTTAGATAAAATAAAAATTAAAATTCATCATTACTTTTTTCCTAAAATATGTTTGTGTTCTGAAGTAAAAGGGATAAAGAGGAAGGTTAAGCAAAAGCCACCCAATTCCACTATAATCTTATGTTTCTTTAATTCAGCTACATTAACCAAAGGGCAAAAGGTGCTACCTTCTGAGTATTTAAAGGAGAAAAAAAATCAACACATCAAAAGTGCCACTTAAACTTCGTCAGGCACCTAAAAGTCAGTTAGCAGGACCCTGAATTAATCCCACCTGACCATCTCAAGGGGCTGTAGGTTCTGCTTCCCATGGATCAGTTGTAATACCTGACAGCAGCTTCAGTCGATTCACAAACCAGGTTTGGACATCAGATTAGAACAACAACCCTCACTGAAAAGTAAAGAAAAACAACGCTCTCTGCTCCTGTAGGGTCTAATCCTTAATTTCCCCCTTGGGGAATTATTCATTACTCTAACAGGCCATTCTGCACAAATTAAAAATTTAAACATGGAAAAAGGTGAGTGACTCAGAAAAGCTGCTCAAAGCAAAGGAAGCGTGACATGACAGTTTGTGGACAGTGGTGACAAGCTGATGAGATCTTTCCTCTGACACAATGCTTGAGACTGCACAGGCAGCAAATTCTCAAGGGCTCTGAGGCCAAACAGATGACGGTGCAAAAAGAAGAGAGGTAAGAGACCTTAGTGCAATCGGGGGTATTTCTCAGTCATAATCACCAGATTTCCATTTGCAATTAGATGAAAAATTTAGGGATTATTCACCACCTTTTCAAGCCAGGAAATGAGCAAACAAAAGGCTTGTTTGGAACTTAGCAACCATATAAAGTGGCAAGAGTTCAGACTTGAACTGTCATAATGCCTCAGTTTACAACTGCATGACTGACACTGATCCTGATATAGGCAGGTGGTACAAAGTGAAATTTAGCTTCTGTTATATTCAGATGTTATGAATGTGCAAATACACATAATTTATCATTCTGGATGAGGCAAACAGCTCCTAACAGTGACCGAAATACTTTGAATTTTCTTTTGTTCAAACTTAGTTATTTAATGGTTTTACCCAAGTTAGGTCATCAGTTTAGCAAAAGCCATTTGGAACATAAAATAACTTGAGCAGCTGGTAGTATAAAAAAAAAAAAATGATACATACAACAAAGGTCTGCCATGGGTTGCGCTTCCCGAAGCCGCCTTAATGCTACATTGTTCGTAAGTTGTATGTTAAAAGACAGAAATTACAAATGACATAGCATTAAGAAGGCTTCGGGAAACTCACCCCTGATCGTTTACACAGATTTGAATAAACATGGTATAACCAAAAATGTTCCGATTGGGTTATTTCCATTTTCACCTATCAAAACCCTGGAAATGCAGAAAAACATGTTTTTGCTTTAACTGTTAGCAAGAGGTAAACAAAGACATACAGACACTAATAGCTTACAAAGTTTAAAATATTTTTGCTTTTCCCCCACAATCTTGTGCTGACATTGTAAACAACTGATCAAGTCATTGATCAGATTTGATGTTTCACATATCACTATTTTATCCTCAAGTACAACAGGCATTTCAATAAATTAAATAAAGAAAATAATTAACACAAAAATAGGATTTCATCTGATATCCATTCTAAGGAAAAAAACCTAAGACAATAAATGAGGGGAAAAATACAGAATAAAACGTTTTGCAGACATGAATAAAATGTAACTATTGGTGGTCTTGGTGAGCACAGGTATATATTAAAGTAATGGTCAATTGATCACTTGCAAGTTAAACACTGAGATTGAATATAACGTTTAAGACCGCTATCAATTTTAGCTTTATTTTGCTTGCTTAATTTGTGAATTTTATAGAGACGAGGCTATAGTTTATCTGTACCCTGGATGCTGCATGTGAGCATTCCTGCTGTTGCCGAGTTCTGTGCCTCTGCTTATAGCAAACCTGTTCATCTTCCCCATTATATTTAAGCTATGCTCTTGGAAACAGGGTGCTTGGAAATTCCTGCCCACGTACTCCATAGTTTGCATTGTATTAGCATGGCCAGAACTGGCTTCAGCTCTGTGGCTTGCCACTAGGGGGCAGTCTACAGAAGCCTCTGACAGAGGAGCAAGGCCCCCATGGAAAGGTAAGGCCAGATCCTGAGTGCCCAAGCTATCATGATTTGGGGTTGGGAGAATACTATTCCACAACGGCTGAAAGTAGTGTCCATTAGGGTAGGACATGGCCCCTGGCAAGCCATTGACAGGAGGTGACGCGGTGGACTTGTCGCCAGGAGCTTTCAAATTGAAGGATTGGCTCAGGCAAACATCTAAGGGGTAACCTGCAGCCTTAGCAGAAAAGGCAGGTACCCCTGAGGCATCCTGTGATAGAGGCTTGCACGGGTGCCCGGATTCGGAGATGTGCAGGTACGCAACCTGCCGCTGGTTCCAGTGGTGATGTGGCTGTGCTTTGCCTTCACTGTGAAATATTGGCATGCGGTTCACGGTAGCCATGTCCAGTATCGGGATGATATCCCCAGACACGGTGCTGGTGGTAGCCTTTTCTGGGGGGTCAAGGATGCAGGGGACCGGGCATTGTGGCAATACTCGGGAGGTGGCACTAATGAGCAGGTTGCGGTTGATGGGGCTAGGGTTGGCTATCTGGCCCTCGCACATGGAGGTAGAGCTTATTCCTACCCGCGTCTGGCAGAACTGGTTAATCTGATGCACAACGCTAGTCAGGTTGGCTGACCGGTTGTGATGCAGTCCTGCAACCATGGACAGCGGGATGGTAGAGGTAGACATGGTCACATTTGGCGGGGCTTCACCACCAGCTGCCTTCCTAGCCCCATGTAGCCCTGACTGTGGTTGCTGCTGTAGATGTGGCAGCATCATGTTGGATAGTGGAGAATGCAAGCTTGGTGGGTGGGGGAGAGCTTGTACCGGGGGTAAGGCCTGGGGATCCTGCAGGTTTGGGGGCTGGACTGAACCTGGAAGATGCCTCAGTTCTTCTGGCACTGCTTGTTGTTGCTGAATGGTCTGGAGACAGTTGTGGCCCGGCTGCTTCTGCTGGGTCAATGCCTGTGGCTGGGGCAAGTTTTGCTGCTGGGGAGGGTGCTGGGGCCGTAAAGCGCCCTGCAGGTGTTGGACAGTCCGAGGAAGGTTTAAAGTGCTCTGAGAGATATAAGGTCCAGCGTGACAATTCATGGCAACCCCAGGAAACAGCCGGGCCTGACTCCTATCTGGCTCTTTGAGGAAGCTTTTTATTGGAACCTTGACAACAGCAAGCAGGCCTGCCTTGGTACTGACCTGAGATGGATAGGGGCAGTAGCGTTGACTGGAAGTGTCAAGCCCGTTGACCGTACGCCGGACATGCTTCTTCTGGGGAACTTTTACACTATTGGGAAAGATCTTTATTGTCAAGGGACTGTTGGCGACTTTCTTAGCATATGCATCCAACTCTGCTGGGGTTGGATACTGTGCAGATTTCATCTTCTGCGTAGTGTCCCCTGAAAACGAGAGAGGAAAATATCAGATTAGTCCTATATATGGTAAAGCATCAAAGTCATAAGAACATAAATTTACAAACAAGAGGAGGGCATTCGGGCCATCAAGATTGTTTGGGGAGAACTTAACTAATAGCGCAGAGTTGTTAAAATCTTATCTAACTCTGATTTAAAGGAACCCAGGTTTTAGCTTCCCCTACACTAGCAGGAAGACTATTCCACACTAACTACACGCTGTGTAAAGAAGTGCTTCCTCAAATTTGTTTTAAAATTGCTAATTTCAACTTATGGCCACGAGGTCTAGTATTTAAACTAATATTGAAATAGCCATTTGACTGAACAGCATCCAGACCTGTTAGAATCTTATATACCTGGA
>JAODKF010000042.1:17150030-17164692 GCA_026779585.1 Mormyrus proboscirostris | reverse complement strand
TATGAAGTCCTCTTGCACTTGCAATAATGTGCTTTTAAAAAATTCCCATGCCTCTTCAACCGTTTTGCTATTTAACTTCATCCAGTATACAGTTTGTAGTTTCAGTCTCATACCATTAAAGTTAGCCTTCCTAACACTGTATACTTTTAATTTGGACTTTCTTCGGACACTAAAATTAACCTTGAATTTAACCATGTTATGACCACTACCGCCCAATGGTTCTAATTTTCCAATCCTATCCTGGTTATTAGAGAAAACAAGATCAAGAAGGGCTTCTCCCCTGGTAGGGGTGTTAAACTGAGTAAAAAAACAATCCTGTACTAATTCAACCATCTCAAGTTCATTTACAGAAGAGCCAGAGACTGTGTCCCACAGTATCCCAGATAAAGTAAAATCACCCATAACCACCACGTCATTTTTATTACTCATAATCCTGATATCATATAACATTCTGCTTTCCTCTGCAGCTACATTAGGTGCTTTATAACAAACCCTGACAATTAGGCCATTTGAGTTTTTAGCATCAAGTTTTATCCATACAGCTTCTGTACTTTTATTTTTATCAGTGAGCTTCCTTTCCTGCAAATTCTCATTTATGTATACTGCAACACCATCCCCCTTCTTGCCTATCCAGTCTCTACAGAATAATGTGTAACCATCCATATAATATTCTTCACCATCATTTTCACTCATCCATGTTTCAGTTATTCCTATAATGTCGTAAGCGTCCGATGAAAATAAAGCCTCTAAATCATTAATTTTGTTTCGAATACTCCTAGCATTTAAATACAGACCACAAATGGTAGGCCTTTTACAGTGCCCACTTTTAATATTTATTGGGGCTTTCCGTCTCTCCCCACATAAATTTGTAACTAACCTCCTTGCACCCCCAGTCCCTAGTTTAAACATTCCTCAACTACTCTACACATATGCCTCCCCAATACACTGGTTCCCCTCTGGTTCAGATGCAACCCGTCCGGCTTGAACAGGTCCCACCTGTTCCAGGTCTTCCAGTGCCCCATAAACCTAAACCCTTCTTTCTTCTTACACCACCATTTTAGCCATGCATTTAATCCCCTTATCTCAGCTAACTTAGTCTGGCTTGCACATGGCACGGGAAGTATTCCAGAGAATTCCACCGTGCATTCCATTTTCTGCTTCTAAGCTTATCTGCGACTTCTATAAATTTATCCTGCAGAACAGCTCTCCTGCCCTTTTCTATGTCATTCGTGCCAACATGCACCACAACCACTGGATCCACCCCGGCTGGGGCCAAAAGCCTGTCCACACAATTTGGAAGGTCCCCTACCTGGGCACCAGGCAGGCAAGACACCGTACGAGACCCTCTATCACAGGTGCACACATAACTATCTATACCTCTAATAATTGAATCCCCTACTACCACAATCTCCCTCCTCATGGGGTTAGGTGGCTCACCTGCCTCCCCAGTCTCTTCCAGCTCTAAAGCTGGAAGCACCTGAAATCGGTTAAATACTGTCACTTCAGGTGATGCCGCCCCTGTGAATTGTGTACGCCCTTTTCTGCATCTACGACCTACGTTCACCAGCTCTCTCAACCTACCTGTTCATCATTTTCCCCCCTCCCCACTTCTGACATACACACAGTCTCCCTACAAGGCATGTTAGCTCTCTCCATCCCTTCAGAACAGTAGAAAAAGCATCACTAGAGGCCATATCATGAAACTGGCACTTAGAAAAAGTAAGATCAACCAGACCCGAGCTTACACAGACACATCAAATGGACCCACATATAATGACAGTAATACTGGCTGAACAAATTAACTTGTAGGTAATCATGTCATAATCAGATACCCCTTATCAAACTAGCAACGAAGAAAGAAAGAAAGAAATTAATTATGGCCAAAATACCAGCTGAATTATCCTTCTTAGATTGGAATTGACAATTCAGCGCACCAAATTTTTCCAACCATTTGTTTGTATAGAGAGCTCTTTAAAACAGTTTTTATGCTTAAGTAGCTGAATAAAGATGAGCTTATTAGTTGTGAACCAGCAGGACTCGGTAAAGCAGAACGAAATTTTACATATTGATGCAGACTGCAAGGGCACAGCAGAAAATTTTAAATAACTAGCTATTTTCACAAAATATGTAAAAACATTTGATTGATGGAAAATGCAAATGTGATCCATTTTAGAATGGAAGAGCACAATCCTAAAAAATATTCCTCAATAATAAAATGTAATCCTGACTTCATTTCTATAAATGAGAAAAAGACTGCTGAATCTACAGTTCCCATCAGTGATGTCTAATGTGCTCAAAGATTTAGGCTACAGCTTGCAAATGTACAAGCCCATATATGATCCATCCATAATAGGATGCAAAGCATACATTATATATTATACATTATACTGTCATTACCGGGTTCCACTCAGACAGATTCAGACAGGTCATAAATCAAAATGGATGTATAGTACCAGCCAAAAGTTTGGACACGCCAAGCTGTCTACAAAAGAGAGAGGTAGTGTGTCACCTGACCTGATCATCGGACCTAAACACAGCACAAATGGTTTTAGAGGAGTTTTGACCAGAGTGTGAAGGTAAAATGGCCAATGAGTGCTCAGCATATGTGGAACCTCCTTCAGGACAGTTGAAAAAGCATCGCAGGAGGCCATATCTTGAAACTGGCACTTACTTTTCCTAAGGTCAACCAGACCCGAAGGAATTGAGGCAAAGGGCCTTGCTCAAGGGCCCAATGGTGGCATCATTCTACCGACCCAGGGATTTGAACTGGCAACCTTCTGAATCCCAACCCACAGAGCTGGCCCCACTCCCAAAAAAAATTAAAAATTTTAATAAAATAAAAAAACATTGGTCAGTGAATAACAACTTGCGTTGTTATTTTATAGTCATATATCCCGAAATGTAAAGAATAGTACAAATAAACCATTCTGTGGTAGATCTGTCCACAATTTGGACTGGTACTGCAGGTTGGATAATCGGAATGATTTTAGGTGCGAGATTGCCATACAGTACATCATTATCATACGTCACACAGAGCACACAAGGTAGCACAGCTATGCTGGGCATATGGCCACACAAAATATATCACATTCATTTACATAAGTTATGTAAACTTAGGTCATATGTGCGAGCTACATAGGCTGTAAGTTGGGGACCATCTGTACTTGGCAATTTCACAACTCCTCATATCCATCCACTGATACAAGTTAAATGCTCCCCACATTTATGGACTGTAGGAAGCCACCAAGGGGAGAAGTCCACACTCTGATCTGGGCAGTGGGATTCTCAGTCCTGCTGATGTGAGGCACAAATGCAAATGATGATTTTGCCGGAGAACTAAAAAGGGTTGAAAGAGATGCAATCTCCCTTCCTGATGATGCACCAGATTAGCTCACCACCTTAAAAAGGTATGACACCAGTAATGTAAAACCAAATCCACCTCTTTGCGTCTGCCTCCTTTGCATGATGAAAAGACGCTTTGCGAGGGGGGTTGGATGAAGTCATTTTAGATCTGTGTACTAAAATCTGTGTACTAAAACATGTACATTCATCAACAATGTGTGTCAGAATGGGTCTCATTCAGTGTAAAATTGTACTCCTTGCCTACTGGACCAATGCAAGGCTGTCTAAAATCTATAATGATAATCCATATTGCAGCAGTTGTATTCAATCCCCAGTAAATATTTCACATATGCTCTGGTCACGTCCAGCCCTTGAGAATGACTGGAAAGAGATATTTAAAAGACATTAGCAGGACTCAGATCAAGCCTAGTGCTCTCATTGCTATATTTGGAGTCACTCACCCCATTTAACAGCTTACATTATTAGAAGAAGAAAAAAAAGTGTCAAAAGCTTTTGCCATCTTGCTTGCTAGACATCTGTACTTAAATGAAAATCTCCCATACCCCATTCCCATCAACTTTGCATTAAAAACATACTAAATTATAATACACTATAGAAAAATCGATGCTCAATGAAGGGTTCTTCTTATGCTCCAATGCTCTCTTACATTAAGAAATTCAGGTGTTTCACTACCAAACCTTATTAATAGTTTTGTCTTCCTTGTGTTATCTAGTCAGTTTGGGAGTTAAAAGATCCATTGATCGTGGATGTGCGGTGTCTCCTTGATTATATCATTTTAACATTGTGGCTGATCCTGACATTTTTTCTTCCCTTCTGTGTATTTTTGTACAGATGTATATGTATATTATTGTACAGATGTATATGTATATTATTGTGTGTTCTTATTTGTGTTCTTGATTTGCCCTTAGACAGACATTCTGTGTAATCAGTCTGTTCTGTTCTTGCTTGAAATACTAATAAACAAATTGTTTAAAAGAGATGCAATAAACAAGAAAGAAGTTTCACATCAATATGCAAAAGACAATCAGGAATGTAAACAATTATGAATGTAACAATTAATTAAAATGTTTCCTAATTTTCCTCATTGTCATGGCAGAACCTTTAACACTGAATTGCTTCAAGAGGAAAAAAAAAAAAAAAAAAAAAAAACTCTAGGTATAGCCCATTATACACAGATTAGAACTACCGTGAAACCCTTATGTGGAAGTGCCTGCTGTTAATCAGAAGAGAAGCTTCTATAGCCGTTAGCCCTGCATTTGGTTGCTGCACCTGAAGCAGCAGATGTTTAGAGGTGGTTCAAAGAAGTGATAGTCATCAAAAAAAGAACTTATCTGTCCTAGAACTTAAGCAGTGTCGCTACTAGGTGACTGGGGCCTTTAGCAAAGTCAAACGACAGAAAATGGACAGATCTGAACATTCACAACCCATTTACACTCTAAAACCGACTTTTCTAAACGAGAGTTTCTTAACCTTTCCAACCTCAAGGCTCAGCTATTCATCATTTATCATGTCTTCCATCCATCGCTCATAAGCGCAGCAAATCTGACACCTATGGCAGGAATCACAGGTGAGATCCGCGCACACACCGCACCCCACACAAATCGCACGTATCAGTATTATGAAACAAAACAGAGGTCAAGCCAACAACCCTTACAATGTGAGAACAGCTATTAAGAAGGGTTGTGTTTGGTTCTGCAGGTTAGGGTCCTGTGCCTGTGATCTGCTAAAATACTGAAGTCCGCAGAGCGATGGGCCCTTAACCCCAGTTGGTCCAGGCCCTGGCCAACCTGATTTCTCAGCTGTTCTTTAGATTCTTGGTTGCTACGCAAATGTAAACAAACATTAAATAATAGAAGCTGATTTACTGAGCAGAGAAGCATGTGCTGAACCAAATAAATGTGGGAAAACAAAAGGAAGAAGTATAATTATTAAAACAGAGAGAGCAAAGCTAGCTGGGTAGCTGAAATGTCAAATTATTGCAGAAAATTTGGATATGTGAAAATCAATTAATTCCTATGTGCCTATATTAACAGTAAAATTATGATAATTGAAAACAGTGTGACGGTAGCTTCAATTAAAAATCAAGTCTGAAGGATGAACATTTGTAAAATAAACATATGGTTTGATCTTTTCTGTTTTACTGATGAGCTCCCATTGTGCATACATGAGTAATAAATCAAAGTGTGCTGACCATGTACATTGCATCATATTGTAACAGATTACTTTCACAAAGCACTGTTCTTAAGCAAATAATTGTTAGCACAGCTGTTGGCTCCTTTAAGTACAGGTTGTGATGCATAATGAATTCCCATTGAATTACCTTAAAATGCCCAAAATTGCATGCTTAGTATTAGCTACCTTGTGCCCAGCAATTAATTAGCTAAACATTCCAGTCCTGTGGTGAGCTTACTTGTTCATACCACTGCTTAGATGACTGGCTACATTTTAGATGGACTGGAATCAGGAAAATGAGCCATGCAAGATGTTTGTACACACTGACTCAGCACAGAGAGGATGAGGGGGGGGGGTGTGTGTCTAGTCAGCCACAGAATGGGCGGGTGGCTTTGCTGGCTGGGCAGGAGAAGCTCAGCCAGCAGATTGCTACCGTTTGCTTAATTGCTGGCAGGATTTCATCAGTGATACAGTAGAGTGCAGAGTGGTGGGGGTGGTGAGAAGAGTTTTAGATCAACGACCAGTTCAGTCAGACACAAAGAAAGACGCTGAGGAAAGAACATCCGTAATGGGAGCCAGCGCACTGGCATGAAGTAGTGGAAGCTGTGCTACAATTCTGGGAAACAGGGTGAAAGACTAACGAAGCAAAAGGTACATAATTAATACAGCATGGAGACAGAGCGTGGCTCAGTAGATTAGGACGCTGTGCCTGTGACCAGAAGGTTGCCGTTGAGCAGCGGAATGATTTTACCGTTGGGTGGTTGGGTCTCTGAGCAAGGCCCTTAACCCCAGCTTCTACTGGCTGACCCCGCTTTCTCAACCGTATGGCACCTTGGATAAAAGTCTCTGCTAAATAAATGCAAACATGCATCTTACTTAAGCTTACAAGCAATAGCACCACAAACAGATGATACAAAAGACTGACATCCAGAGCCTCTCTTGGGGGGGAAAAAAAAATGACAAAAGGCATCAAATAGATTTAAAAAAATGAAACAAACAGCTATTCAAAAATCAGACCTATTAGGAGTCAGATAAACTAGTACTGCATATAGTCTGAGTTACCGGGCTATCCAGCTAGAAAATTTAAAAACTCGCTTCCTTTTTAAGCATTATCACCTTTTCTTTTTTATAAATTATTCCAGATACATCTTTGTTCATTAGATTAATTACAATTATAAGCAGGGGTGCACATAACTGGTGCACAAGTACGCATTCAGTTTTAAGAACGATACGTGTAAAAGCGCAAATGCGTACCTATAATATATGCATTTCAGCTGCTATGACAAGAAAATACCTTGCATTTTAACCCGTATACCGTGAATGAAGTTAACATGTAAAGATTACATGCTAATACATATTTTGCTTTCAGAACAGGGCAAATGCACATAAAATAAGTACACATTTGTGCTTTTACAATCGATTGTCGCACGTATCGTTCTTAAAGGTGAATGCGTACTTGCGTACCAGTTTTGTGCACCCCTGGTTATAAGGCACCTAGAAAACTGGTATAAATACATATACAAGGTAACACAAATGTAATCTCAGAACCATTAAGTAAATAATAGGGTAAAGACAGTCAATTCAATATTCAATTCGATTCAAGGTCATATTTTAAGTCAAGCAATTTTCCTCATGTCCTAATTACCTGAAAACATAATTATTTTAATTAAAAATGAAATGGGGAACAGAATTTGCCTTTACTGCAACCTTGACCTGGGACTCCTTTGAAAAGCCACATCTGCCTTTACACTGCGGATGAATGAGTCCACATGTTGAAAAGTAACTTCCCAGGCAAAAACCCACTAATTTCAGCCTCTGTTATTGACCTCTTTGTAATGATGGATGTTTCCAGATAAATTCCAAATGCCGTCCAGGCTTGCTAAGATCTGCCTAGACGTCACACCAGGCCTTCATAAAGAATGGAAGCCAATTCTTGGCTCATGATACAGCAACACATGAGGAGCCATACTTCAGATTTAGCACAGTGAAGTGGCACCAGTCAAGGCCGTTTCCCTTCTCTGCAATCCCAGCCATTAGCACAGCAAATAAGGCTGCCGCCCACCTTCTCAGCATGGGGCACGTTCCAGATCGGGTATGTCGAGTTCCTGGGCTGAGAGCTGTGCCCTCGACATAAAAACAGGACACTGCGTGACTTTCCACTTAAAATAGTTGACACTATAACAGCGTGAAATTAAAATACAACTGGTGCCAGCAGCATTGAATCAAAGTAAAATGAAAGGGAAGATACCAGCAGCGCTTCAGTATTTATTGGTTGACATGGACTGAAGTACTGACAACAAATGTAGTTATGCTTCCAATTTCTGATGAAGTAGCATCAGTGATGTTGCTTACAGGGCTGCTTTTGTAACATATTCTTACCGGGCTTTTCTGGAACCAATGAGACACTTAGTACTAGGATAATGAGGGTCATTTTGCTGGGCAAATGCAGGAGCTTACTAGACCACAAAAGCGGTTCAAAGGACGGGGCAGAAAAGCGAGAACACAACTTACATTTCTGAAGTCCAGTGTTCATCTGCGAGTGGGAAAGCAGCTGGAAGGGGAGGTCACCGGGGACTGGCAGACACACCAGCATTGCACACGGCCTCCTAGTGCACCATGGATGTCTCAGCCCGCGTCACACTGCAGACGACACAGAGCCCAGAGCCGTCAGGGACCAGCTCCTCCAGGGGGCCTAAAAAGGCAACTTTAGAATTGACAAATCATCAAAATTCATTTGTTTGCACATAACTAGACATTTACATCTTCATATTTGATTCTGTTGAAATTTGGCATGTGAATTACACATCCAACTACACTTCCACTTCCAGAGCTATTCCAGAAATATTTATTGTTGATTTTTTTTTATTATTATTCTTCCTATTGAGATACAGTGCTTTTTCCAACCCATGGGTAGGCAGATATGATCATTCTGAGCATTTTCTAACAACCTGAACCTTTTTTTTATTATCACAGCTACATTGCTCAACTATAGCTCAGTGGGAACCTTAGTGTGCTCTTTCATCACATGGAATTCAACTTATGCAAGAGTCTAAGAGTTTTTCAAGGTCAAAGTTCATGTTGTGGACTGCATATTTTACTCCTTTCAATTATGAAAGAACAGTGAAGTCCATTTTTTTATAACAAAGTTTATTTCTTATAATGAACCTCCGTAGCATTTTGGTGCAACTTGTACACAAAACAGTGAACTGACAAGTTGGACAAAAATGCTATTTTTAAGCCTCAAGAAAAAGGATGTGAGGTGGGTTCTCCTTTGTATAGCAAGATGAAACTGAGGCATACCATTGGTCAAGTTTGTAGGGCACATTAAACCAGTTTACCAACCATGTTGGTTACTTCGTTTTTTTTTTTTTTTTTTAATTCTGTTAATACTTAAAAAAATCTTTCAGAATGCATGTTCATGTAATGTCACCTTAAAAAAACATACTACTACCACACGTGTTGTCACGTGACTCCGCCTCATCCAGTCTGTAACATGGAAGCAACATGGAGGCGAACTCAAACATCTAGCCAACTGAGCAACTCAAGCAGCTTGTACCAAAGAAAAATGTCCTGTCCACTGTTTGGCCACATTGTGGACTTAATGACAATGACACCGAACAAAATCCTTTCAAATGTAAACACTTGTAGTTTCAGCTACCAAAGGCAAACTGTTTTCTACCTTTTTAGGGAACTTGCTTTTTACATTAAAATATAAATGTGAACTTTTACATAAGGCATTTCATTTCAAGCGATTTGTGCTTTGATTTCAGTTGTTCAAAATATTCAATAAATAACCATAAATGGTTCATCTGTGTGTGTCTCGCAATTTTTAAAATCATAAAGACAGTCTTTCATTACGAAAAATATCCCAGCTTTAGTAGTTGTGCATATATACAGTACAATCCTTGTCAAAGAAATATGAGGACAAAAACAAAAAAAAAATATCCATTAATCATTACTAATGACCCAAAATTATCCATTAATCATTACTAATGACCCAAATGTGCAATTAAGTGTGATACTGATTTGAGATATTGCCCAGCTCAATGTTAATATAAAAACCTCATAAATAAGCAGTCATTCATATTAGCATAACTTTCCTTGGTTTTTAAAACAAATGCGCCTATCTGTTGACGGTTTCCATAGTAACTTACCAAATTTGATGCTTCCAGTGAGTATCCTGAACAGGCGTTTCATCCTTTTAGGAACTACATTGTTAAGAGCACATCACAACATTGTTAAATGCTAACTGAAATTAATTTCTTCTGAAAAATTAACTGTGACTAGTCTCATTCAATTTTTGTTTGTTTGTTAGATGAGGCATAAGTAGGATAAACCACTGAGTTATGCACTTATGCCAAAATAATGAGCTCCAATTTACACCAAGCTGTCGTTGATTATTTTCGTATAACCACACACCTTGCCGTGTTTTATCCCATACCCATTGCCTACTACCTAAGAGTATGGGAGATCCAAACCCAAAAGCCCCATTTCATTAGTGACCCTTGATCAAACCACCACCATTCTGTGCCATTCAGCAAATCCTCATTGACAAAATGAAGCTGGATTATTCCAGGTTTACCAAAATAGTTCATTTTTCAAATGGCTCAGCAGCACAATATAAAAACAGGATAAACTGCATAAATTTAAAATAACCATTAATATGACTTTAGGATAAAAGCAGAGCGCCATTTTTTGTGACTCCCAGTGGAATGTGCATGTGACGGGAGGTACAGTGAAAAGGCTCGTCAGGATGGCTAGCCACAGCAACGTCTAAGTGACAGATCATTATTGGACTGAATGTAATTCTGAACACTAAACAAATCCACAGTAAGCTAAAAGGGCTCCATGAGGGGGTCCTTCAATATGCATGGATACCTGCCTTAACCTTTGATACAGTAAAAAAAAATTGGGTGTAGATTTACACTATGGTCAAAAGGATGCTGTCATCCCAATTAATCAAAGGAATTTCCAATTTATTCCACACTGACCGCTGACACAGATATAAAAATAAACACAGTTATGCAAACTCCTGCAACAATCATTATCAGCAGAATGGTTGGCTGTTGTACAGGAGAGACTAGTGAAGGATAAAACATGTGGAAACAAGTTCAATTGTGAGTTAGTTGGCCACACAAGGTCACAGAAAGGGGCCTATTCACTCAACCTGAAGGGCAGAAAATCCAGCAATGTTGCTACACCTAGGTGCAACAATGAACTGAACTTCATAGATATACCCTTGGTTTCATAATGATATGCTGGACAAGCTGGTGTCTGTACTTTTGGCCAAATAGTGTATCTGTTGTTTTTGTTCTTGTTAATCTGCAAACTTTCAGTGCAAAGTGTAGTCTGCCTAAAGATGACAGATTCATTATCATTAATAAGCTAGAAAATGCTGATTTTCAAAGAGGTTGAAGTCTGCTTGGCCTGCATAATGCTTTTAATGAGAACAAAGCTATGGAACTTCCAGGTTTGAGGGACTGGTCATGCCTTTTGGTCTGTACTGGAATCTTTCCTGTCTTATTACTTGTGCTCTTCTGAAAAAAATAACAGGTCAATGTTTTACATACAAGCAGTATTCATACATATGTACTTTCATATGTACATCACTGTTTTTAAAAATCACATGCAATAAGGAATGTAGTTGGCAAGATGAACTTTGACTATTGACACAAAAAGTTAAATTTTATAATTACCATGAAGAAAAAAAAAAAGAAAAAAAAAAACACTTTTCTGAGCTTTCTAGCAAACTACAGCTGAGCCATATAGCTAAAAAAACGCTACAGGTAATTAGAAAACACTCAGAAATATTTTTGTCTACCCACACTGTAGAAAAGGTACTACATCTCAAAGGGAATTTGAAACAATTCTTGAGCTCTGGATGGTGTCTGTAATTCATCTCATCAAAATCAAAAATGGTGATACAAAACCTTTTTTTAAAATTTGTTGAATAAAAATGGAAGGACCCTGCTACTTTTCCCGTTAGTCCTTGGAGAAACTAATGGCATTATAAATGAGCATAACCAGTATTTTTTGAATAACTCATTTTCCATTTCAAAGCTATATATTTTTTTTTATCATTCATTCCTAATAAAAATGAATTACGTCAAATATACCACCGAATTTCAAGATGGCAATTCGTAATTTCATGTAACTATGCAAAATTAGGTTGCAATAGAGCTTATGGCATCAAAAACAGACTGTTTCATCATGCAGAATAATTCTACAAATAATGCATAATACTAAAAGCATACCAATAAAGATTTAAATATAGCAATGCATTAAGAATCCAAGAAAATATATCTCATTACTAATGACCCAAAGTACCTCTAAAAAGGACACATTTAATGCTTACTTTAAGCTGAGCTGGTTCATTACTTAATATACTAGAACCAGTATTCAAGCTATGAAAGCTGTGAAAAATGTAACCATTTCTTTAGGTAGTTGAGCTAGTATTTTAGGTAGTATTGGTTATCTACTAAAAGAACAGTGTGTCCCAAAAACACTGAAACAGGCATTTCTTGCACCAGAGGCAAAATAACTGCCATCTTGAAAGGGAACTGTAAAATGGGGTCAGGATTTCAATCACATTCTGAAATCCACAAATGACGCTGCTTAGCACTGCAATTCCCCTGCCAAACCCACATAACCCTTCATATTAGCATGAAGCAGGCTGTTGGCAAGGCCATACTTGATCCAAGAGCTTTCATGATACCATGTCTAAGATTAATGCTAAATAACAGCCACATATTTTCATCCAAATGAGTCAATATACACATCACATAGGTTTCTTTCCAGTGTTAGTGAAATTAGAGTCCTTACTATCTACCAGAAACTTGAATTCATCTGCTTGAATATCATGAAATGTATAAACCCATATTAAGTAACAGAATTAAGATTTTCCACCTGTACTAAAAAGCACAATACCATCCAGAATGACTTTCACCTTTGGACACTTTAGGTACACAACCTCTTTGGTGCAAGCAAATTTCTCCAGTGAATAAGGTGAAGCACTCACAACGAGCTGTGGTAACCAGTTGGACACTTTCTATGGAAAAACAGGGCTTCTATGTTTAAAATATCACAGTGACAAACGCTGTCAACTAGCAAAAATCAAGACACTGCAGAAACAATCATTCAATTAGAGAAATAGTCGATAATGCTTTGCATTAATTGCACCTAAATAATACATTCATAATGTATTCATAAGCAGCATATATGTATACCTTCACATCCTCACATATTTTAACAACTTTAATAAGAAACAAATTACATTATCAAACATTATAATCATAATAATTATTGTTTGTTATTAATATATATTAAAGCTGTTAATGGATATTAGGATGTTAAGGTATATTTACATGCTGCTTATGAATGTTCTATGAATGCATTATGGTGGTGCACTGAATATTCTACCAATGCATTCTGAATGCATTAGGAAGGTGCAGTTAATGCAAAGCATTACCAAATATTCTGTTACAAATATCATATTTGTGCAAACTGTACAGGTCTATAACTTTGTATTATAGTCACATAAAATAATACATAAGGAAGCCACAGAAAGACAAAAACAAACATAAGGCCTTCTAATCAAAGCCAAGGGACGCAAGTTTTGGATCTATGCCACGAAAACCAATCACACTTGGAGCAGCTACTTGCAGTGCAGCTATGGAATGTGGATAATAAGCATAAATAGTCCACTTCCAACAGCCGCATTATCACCAACAGACCTGCCATTCCAATTGCCTCAACTATACCTGAATGGGCAAAAATTTTGCTTTCTAGGAATGCAGACCCTTGTCAAGCTAGCTTTCTGTTCTGGGGCTACTTCAGTAGAAATGAGCAGGCATCTCTGAAAACTCTACACTATTCCAATTGCACTCAGCACAATATCTTTATGAGCAACACATGCTCACTCTGGTTTAGGAGTACAGCCGTCCCGAATACTTGATAACCTGAAGGATTACGGCACTCCAGAATCAGGGTTGCTTACCTCTGATCTATGGCTAACCTTGCAATATTGGTTGAGTCTGTTAGACATGAATGTCTTCTTTTAAGATGCAATAGCATGGCAGACATGGTGCTGTGATATTTAAGATAGATAAGCTGTAGATAAGATGACATTTAGCCTCCGAGTAGCCTGGCCAGTCATTCATCTTTTGACAAGCCCCCTTTTTTAAAAAAAAAAAAAAACACCTTACTTTGTGATTGTAGAATGTCAAAATAAATCAATGCTAAAACGATGCCACACCACATTACATAATATGGTACATAATACCCATATATATTTTTTGTGAAAATATTGTGTGTTTTGAGTACAGCAGAATGACAGTGGAAAACGTTCATACTGTGATATTTGACATTTTTCAGATATTTAGGACCTGAAAATTAACTATAGCCAAATAGAACTTATCTACAAGTTGTCAAGTAAGTTTGTGGTGTTGCTGGGAGTTGTGCCAAAAGACAAAGCAGGGCCAACGAATCACTTGCTTTTGCTCAATTCCTTATCTATGGATTCCAAAATATTTCTAAACAGCGGCAGACAAAAGTCTGTAATGCTGAAATATACTAATATTCATTAAAATTCCAAAGCTTGCTAAATAACTCAGTAAAAATAAACTTATTGATGGTCTCAACCCACCTGAGGATCTCAATCCTTACAATATGGCAATTGCATGTGCACAACATGTGCATCAATATTAAGATCCACATCGTGCAAACCTGGTATTGAGGACATTACCGTAGCGCAGTGGGTACCGCTGTGGCTACACTCTGTCACTTTCTGTGTGTGGAGTTTGCATGTTCACTGTGTGTCTGTTTTTGGCTGATCCTCTGGTTTCCTATCACTGTCTAAAACCATACAACTTAAGTGAACTGGAGTGCATAAACTGACCGTATGTGTGACTGATGTGCACCTTGCAGTGTAGCTGGTGCCAGCTACAATGCATAAATTATACATAAATCATTACTTGATTAATTGTCAAATTAAATCAGTACATTACCTGAATATAAGATTAATCAATAATGACACCTATACTTTAGCGCAGGAAACAGGGAGCCATTCCTGGGTCACATGTTGAATTCCCCAGCTTTATTGGCTAATAAAATAAAGACACACACACAC
>JAODKF010000042.1:17130384-17149930 GCA_026779585.1 Mormyrus proboscirostris | reverse complement strand
ACACACACACACTGAGGGGGTCATGTCCCTTTTGTGAGGCTCTGGCCCTGAATAAGCAAAGCATCTATAGAAGCCTATAACAGCCCCCAACCACGCATCAACCCAAGGTTGGTGCACACACATATTTAATTTCTTAACCTGATTCCTAAATGATAACCACATACCAGGGAAACCTTATATTTTTATAAAAGAATGAACAAAAACAGTTAATAGTAGGGTAAACCAGAGAAATCAGTCTGTTCTCCAATGACCAAAAAGAAGCCAAAACCAATTTTCATCATTATGTGCATCAATCTTTAAAAGCTGCAGAATCCTTAATAGAAAATATCTTAAAACTTTAAGATATGGTGGTTCATCTTTTCGTTGGGAATCTTTCATTAACAGCAGAATGCAGGAACTTTTACTTTAAGAACACACATGAGCATTTTAAAATAAACAATCTTTAGAATATCCAAAATTCAGGCGTAAAAGGCCTGAGTGGCTGGGAATGAGGGAGATGGTTAACACCTCTCACAAAGAGAGAAGGAAAGGAAGGAAACTTCAAAAACAAGTGAGGATCCTCCATTAACAAATTACCTGCTGAGAGCTTCTATTCTTTATAAGTAGAGGACTTTGATGCCATTTGAGAATGTGGGACTAGGAAGACAGAAATAACAGGGATGTGCCAATTTCTCTAGAAGCTATTTCAAAAGTTTGATAAAGCCACTACGTTCAATGCACAGACATTATCGGAATATTTGAAGGTAGCTGATGGACTACATAGCTTAATTCTGCACATATAGAAATCTAGATTTCAAAATACAAAGCCACATAAAAATAACATTACTTCCTAAAAACAATACATCCTTCTAACTTCCATCGATACAAGGTGTCAGACTTACTTTAAAATCTAGGCCTCTGGAGTCAGTCTGAATTATAGCAATGGATTGGAATACTCCTGTTTAACATATTATGTGGAATTGTCACGATTGAGTTTCACAGTTTTTCGTGAACCTTTGCATTGATTTATTAAATTTATTGCAGTACTATTATACACTGGCAGATGTTGAATGGTGAACATTTTTTCAATATTTGCTTCTTCAATCATTTTCAATAATTGTTTATGTAGCCTGTGCTACATGCTCTGCAATGCAAAAAAATCAATGTAGTGCCTACGTCTATAATGTTACAAATGTGCTATTCTGTTTTGTCACATTTGCTGTTTTAAGAACAGAAATGTGCACTTTATGTATGCAAAATGAAATGCTTAGTTTATACAATTGGCAGTTGAAGAGCGCAACATCTTTATTAAGATACTGACTCATCATTATTAGTTCAATACTGGTAATGCCCATTAATTAAATTTGAGCTGTTTTAAACTTTAGTGGTTCCATTATTTCAATATTGTATTGTTAACAATCAGGATACAACAGTACTATCATGGTGCATAGTATTGCCTTGTATCGTGAAGCTGGTATCATGATGAGTATTGTATCATGGACAAGCGGGAAGTAACCAGCCCTACTAAACATACTTGAACAGGCAAATAATTTAGTTGGCAAGACATCTCAGAAATCAAATCACTGAGATTTGATAATTAAAGGTGTTTTTGAAAGGTCAAGTACCAAGTGATAAAGACTGTAAAAAAACTTAAATAGCATTATGAGATAAATCTTAAATAAGAGATTTGTAGTATGTCATTCCAGTCTAAGATTATATTCCTGTTAGATAGCAAGCTACTAGTTTAGTTAGCAAGCCAGAACAAAGCAGCAACTCTTTCAACACAAATTATTTTGCATGAAGAATCAGATGGAGAAGCCTGAAGACAATGGCACATTAAAATGAGAAAGAGCACCAATTAAAAGAAACACACATAACAGTTTTAGTTGCCACTGAAGTAGGCTATACATGAATATAATAAGTTATATGCATCACTTCCAAATACGGTAATATGATAAATTTTACCAGGCACACAAATACATTAATTATTCTGTCTATCTATGGTGGTGATGGTGGTGGTGGGGGATGGAATAATGCCCATTACAAAATATGTTTCTTTCAAATCAATGCAATACATAATGCTGCTGAACCACCCCAGCATATACTTCATGAATATAAGACAGTCGAGTAAAACATGTTGTCATCAGGGCTACCTTTTTATATGGGTATGACTGACAACGGTGATAATTACAATATATTACAATATATTAACGGCGATCCTATCCTTCTCACGCATACCCACGCGGATATCACACACACATGTACATTCATTCATATACAGATACATACATATTCACAGATATACACATACATTGATTACACAGATTATATAGCTGTAGTAACATGTAGCGATATCTTCATTTTGAATGCTGTAATCCAACAGGCACAATATAGCGAAGTATTTTCCATTACCAGTTCTACACCGCATAAGCAATCCGACTGAAAAAACACACAAGTACACGACCTCGTGAGTTGAATGCCCTGCGAGCAACAAAGGGCGCACATCTTACCCTGGTCTTCTTATTGAGGGAAATTTTTAGATGAGGGGCTTATGACCCTGTATCAGCTGAACCGTTGGCTAGGCACATAGTTTTCAATTTCCAGGACAACAGCAATTCACTCCTCAAAAGGACGTCCATCCTGCAAAATTGGATGCATCCTGCTCTAGTCTAGCTGAAGCCCATCCTCTCCAACGTGAAAACTCAGCCCACAATTGTTTCGGTTCAATCCGGAAGTCCAACTCAGGGCTATGGAGATTGGATAATAACCAAATAAAAAATTCACACCGGCATCTTCCAGCCAATCAGAAAAGCGATCAGAGTTAAAGAGGCACTAAAATCAAGGGCCGGATATAAAACACCCCGACATCCCTTTGTTACGGTCCTGACCCACATCAATGGAAAATGTATTTTAAGATTCTTTTGAAATTAAACAGAAAGGGTAACCAAACATTAATAAGTTCCTCTTGGGGCAGCAAATATATAGAGTGAATTCTGGCACCTCAGGGTTGTTTTTATAATATTGCATGATGTTACATTTCCCGCAATAGCTGAATGTCTAATAATAACCGCACACGAACTAAGTCGTTCGATCAAATCAGGCAACTAGGTTACATCAACCGTTACTAAAATTACTTGCACTTAAAGATATATTAAACACCATTTACGTGGGAAGAAATGGTTATGTATCTACAACCATTCATGACATGCTTCGCAATGACCCCCAAAAGACTTACTCCACGTTTTACTTTGTATTGGCTTAATTCTTAATGTTAACGGGCGTAAAATAAAAAGCGCTACTTCAGTCAGTTACAAACAAGATGAATTATTTCTGTACCGTTAAATGGGTTAGTGAATTTCAATTACGTTGACGAATTTCCACTTTAAGTTTGTACAACAATATTTTTTTTCAGTATAGTAATCGCAGCTGAATTTCGACAGAGGGGTGAATATTCAATTTGTTAGTAGGCCAGAAAATAAAGTCCCTTTTTATTAAGGACGACGAGGAGTAAAAAATCGCAAAATAATACTCGATTTAAAAAAGTAACATCGGGTCTTAACATGTTTGTTTTCCACAAAAATCAAGGGAATGACAACACTGCAGGCAATCTATTTTCTGCGGTCTGATCATTTATTGTGACGTCACAAAGCAAACATCCGCCGAGATTAAGATAACTAGCTAGCTGTAAACTACAATGTCTAATGAATAACTTTGTAAATTAGTTACAAATATTCACTAGTACTGACATCTGACGCAATCAACTGAATTAATTTGCTATTCCATTCAAGTAATTTCTTAGATTATGTCCATATCGATATGTAGCTTTGAACACGTAGGATGTGACTACAATGCTGAACAACCGTTTATCTTTCATACAATGTCTAATAATATTGAAAAATCAACTAAGGAAATGTGACTTGCCTAGCCAGCTATTCCAAAATTTAAGGCGTTGCAAGTGTTTTGCAGACAATTATATTTTCAGTTGAGTTAGTCACATAGTTACCTCTTACATAGCTGGAAGTAACACATCAGGTCCAAGATCAGCGTGCTTGCTACAACTGTTGATCCTGGTAATTTCACGTCCATTAGCTAGCTAACATTTATAACCATATTCAGTTTATTAATATATATTATTAACGATGCTAAATGCGAAATTTGAGCTAACGTTGCCCATAGGACTTCTTTGTTGCCGCTAAGACTATACTTTTTAGGGCAGTGATTTAAAAAGCAACATTATAAATCGCTTCAAGAGCGCTCATACTCACTCTCCACGAAGTCGAGCATTAGGTTTGTTTTAAACAACGTTATGCTTTACTATTTCACAACCAGTGTCTGCAACACTGGACCAAATCACTGCTGCTTTCTGCGGCAGGAACTTCTGACGCATGCGCAATAAGGCAAAACATTAGCGACGTTTTGGGCGGAGTAAGATTTCAGATCTGTAAGCATAAATTACCTTTGTTGTATTCCATGGCCTTCTGCGAATACTTATGGTTTTAGCACTGTTCCCCTGCCGCACATACTTCGGTATGCAAGTCAATAACTCATAAACCGTTTGACGAATTCTTTTCAAACTTTGTACAGGTATTGGTGAGGAACTAGAACTGATATAATTTTGAGACAGCCCCAAAATTGAAGCTGCGCCACATAGTGATAATAAAAAAGGCAGCCGTTTTGATACTTGACCCCGTTAAGACCATAATTCAATGACCGTTTGATGGATCTTTTTCAGTCTTTGCAGAGGCATTATAGGGAGCCCGCAAATTGAAGTAGCAGTGATAGTTAAAAAAAAGAGGTTAGCTTTTACACTTGATCCCGTGAAGACGGTAACTCGAACGGTTTTTGACAGGTCTTTCAGCCATTGCAGAGGTGTTTTATGGGTGCTGCAATGAAACTGATTAAATTGCCCACTGGAGGGCAGACCCATGTAACTCTTTAGTGCTCTGCCCACCTGGGCCCTATGAGTAGAGGCTGACCATGAGGCCTGACCCCAGGGCAGGACCCTGTAATCCCTAATCCAGGCAAAGTTACAGGGGGGTTAACTATATTAGTATAAATTATGATTTTCTAATAACACCAATTAAGCAATTTAAATGGTCTGAAATCAATTAATGGACTGGTTGCATTAATGCCATAAATAAACATTTCGTTATTTAGTGTCCTTGTAATGGCAAAAATGTAAAGTTTTAATTTAAATATGAAATTCATATGAAGTCAACACAATTTGTTTCAATAAATGTATTATAAACTGCATTAAACTGATTTCTCAGATTATTTATAATTGTTTGTGTTTGTATGAGTGTGTCTATTTCTCAAAGTATCTTACATTATATGTAACCCTTAAGTTTAATAATAATATACATAAGGCAGGGGTGGCCAATCTTATCCGCAAAGGGTCGGTGTGTATGCGGGTTTTCACTGCAACTCTTTAATTAGATTACTAATTAGAGGACTGATTGGCTGAAGAGTCCTCACACCTGGGTTTGAACAGCTGACCTACAGGTTATCCCAAAAACCTGCATACACACCAGCCCTTTGCGGATAAGACTAGCCACCCCTGACATAAGGAAATGCAGACATGAGCTTGTTTTGCTCAGTGAGTAACACCATGGCCCCACAATTAGAGAGCTGTGAGTTCAGTTCTGACCTTGACACCACGTATAATTATCCCAGCACACCAGTTCCCTGTACTGGAGAAGCAGTAAAGGAATATGGATGGAAATCTAGATGTATTGTTTACAGTAAAATGTAGTTCAGAAAAAGAAAAGCGTTTTCTCTTTTAAAGTTTGGCAGTTGAGGTCCATATTAATTAATCTTGATCAGCATTCTGTTTTGGATAAATTAAATATTCAGTATGCAGGCAAAAAAAAAAGCATTAGAGGGAAATAATATTTTAAAATGCATTTAGGTCTTTCATATTTGTCTGTTGAGAGAATGTCAACCTGGAGAGGTTTACTTACCTCAGCAGTGACATTCATGCCTCTGGTGCCTCTTCCTATCATGTCAATCGGTGGATCGGGAGACCATGCAGGGTCATGAAGTCGCAGGAATGGGGTGTGTGGCGCTCCTGATATTTTTGTAAGAGGGTGAAGGGCTTTAGAATCCTGGTACTCCCTGTCTTGCTGTGAGACATGGATGTTTTCTAGTGACCAGAGATGAAGACTGGACTCTTTTGGTACTATATCTCTTCAGGGAATCTTTGGGTACCACTGGTTTGACATTGTGTCGAACGAGAGGTTGCTCAGGGAGTCCCGTATGAGTCAAATTACCTGCATTGTAAGTGTTAGGTACAGCACTATGGCCAAGTGGCATGATTCCCTGTATTTGTTCATGATTTGTACTTGAGTAGTTACTGAGTTATTACTGAGTAATATATTTAAACAATATAAAATACAATAATACATGTGCTATAGATCAACAAACCCTTGTCCTTTCCTTTTATTCAATGCAGGGCTGCAGCAAGACTCACATACTGGCTCACATGTGGGCAATGAAGAAGTAGCACTTCACATGTATGGGGGGAAAAAAGCAGCCAGTGGAATCCTATGTAAACTCAGTTAGAATTATCTCCCCAGACCCAGGACTGGGGCAGGAACTGGAGGTATCCTGGAGGTAGGTGGTCATAATTTTGGTCACTAAGCTACCTTGATTTATGATATTTAATAGTGTATTTTCACATTGCTTGATTTTTTTAAATTCTCCTCTGGCATTTATTTTGCAATACTGTGTTTATGAATTGCTATTATCCTTGGTACATTTTTATATTTGCCAATAATTTGAAATTGAAATAAACATGATTATTATTCATCCATCCTGCTACCACATATCCTGGACACGAGGGCTGAGAGCTTATCCCATGCAGCTCAAGACACAGTGGTGTACTGGGTGGGATGCCAGTCCATTGCAGGAAATGCACACACTGTGGGCAATTTAGAGATGACAGTCTATTATTGTTAGAATACCTATTGTTTTTTAGTATTTTTCACTATTGTTATACTTTTTGCCATGGGAGTCCATGGCAGCCCATATAACTGATTGGTAACTTTTGAAATTTGGCAGAAATTGAGGTCAGTTCCAACTATTCATAACAAATTTGGGGTCAATCTATCCATCACTCTAGCGCCACCCTCAGGCCAAATTTCAAATATAAGATATGAAATCAAATCAAAAAACTTGATTTGTCCCCGAGGGGCATTTTGAAATATGTAGAGCAGCGTTGCACAGACACAGAACCAGACATTAAAGTAATAGAACAAATAATATATGTGATAATAATACAAATAAAAAATCAGGATAAAAGTAATAATAATAATAAAGAAATAAAGTAATAAATTGGTTCTCAATATATACATAAGGTGCAAAATTGCAGTTGCAGATAAGTAAAATAAAAAATGGGCAGGTCAATAGGTAATGGGGAATGAGAATGTGGTTATACCTTTAAGAGATTTGGTACATAAAGGCAGAGGGTAATAGTGGCTTCAAGTTCAAAAGTCGAACAGCCCTTGGAACAAAAAATGCTATTCTCCTTTGAGTCCTGCAATCCGGGCAGCAGATTTGGCACCCAGAACGAAACTACTCAAAGGCTGGGAACAGCACATGTGAAGAGTCCTGTACGATTCTGCATGCTGTTCTCGGTGTTTGCAGCTCACAAACATATAGATATGCTTTTGCTTATAACGTTTGAACCCCTTGGCCTAGATTTGTGATCTTTCATTCCTCTGAATCCTTTGTTCATCCTGATTCCAATGCATCCAATGCCATTAATTTTCATATTGGATTTTCCACTATTTTAAATTTTTCTGAAAACATACTTTTGTGAACTTGTCCTAGGCAGTTGATCCAATCACCACCAAACTTGATGTGTGTGATCAATAGGGGATTGGGACCAAAGAGTCATGCTATATTAAATGCTATGGCCACTGTCGTCCAAAGAATTTCATATCAAAGTCACTAACACAAACATGATGTGAGGCAATTACTCAGCAATGCTTTGATGTATCAAAGTCAGATTTGTTATTGGATTTTAGTGAACATTTAAGTATTTTCCACAGGCCAAAAATTTGGTCCAATGTTTGACTTGGTAATTTGGCACCCTGACAGAGGCCCATCCAAAATACTGCCTCACTATATTTGGAGGTAATCCATTCATCCCTGTAGCACCACCATCAGGCAAAATTTCAAGATATGTTTTTGCTTGTAACTTTTGAGAGCTTTAGCCTGGGATTGTGATCTTTGGTGTGTTTGAATCCATGGCTTGTCTTAATTCGATTTGCTTTTGCAAACTCGTCCTAGGCTGTTGATACTCACCAAATTTGGGGTGCATCATGTAGATGGGATTGTGATCAAAGGTTACTCAAAGTATTCTGCTAAGTCAAATGCTATGACCACTATCACCCAATGAATTTGATGACAAAGCCACTGAACAGGATGTGTGGCCATATCTCAACAAAACTTTGGTTAAAATTAATTTGGCGACTGGACTTGGGGCCCAATTCTGACGAATAAGAACAGAAATGGTGTCATTCCACCACTGGGGGGGGGGGGTGCAATAAGCAAATATGCATTTTGGCTAATAACTGTTGTTTGGATTGACCTAGAAAACATTTATTGGAGGGACCCAATCTGATACACTGAGATTTTCATGTCCACCTAATTTCATCAGATGCCACATTGAATTTCATTGGACATTTTGGAATTTAGGCCACAAATTTTGTCCAATCTACACCAAATTTCTCAGAAATAGTCTTAGTACCCAGCCTCACAAGTGAAATCAGAGGGACTTTTGACATTCAAAGTGGTTTGTCCATCACAGCTAAATGAATTTGGCAGTGACGCCGCCAATCAGTATGTGTTAACATATCTCAGCAATTCTTAGGTCCTTTGAGAGCAAACTTGGTATTTCAACTTGGGGCCACACCTTTTGGGTGTGCACAAAATTTTGTGTCATTTGACCACTGGGGGGGGGGCTGCAATGACCTGCAATATTTTTATAATAGATTTTGTATTGGCCTTTCAAAAGTTGTTGTTATGACTGGGGATTGTCAGGGTTTGTCAGTGTTTTTATGTAGCCTTTTGATCATCTTTATATCTATTCATAATGTCATCATTTTCAAATGTACAACACATATTATTTGACTGTAAAAGTCATGACAGCCAGCTGATTGGCAGATTTATTTGCAAAGCGTTCACTACATAATATTCTTACCTCAATTCTTTTCATTTTTCCCAGCTAACTGCCTCCAGATTCTACCAGTAGTACAGAAGTACAGAGCAGCACTTGGTCACACTTTAAAATGCAGTTCAGTCTTTGAAAAATCATCTAGCTAAAATGTGTTTTGATGATGTTACCACACATTATATAAGGGGAAAAAAAATTCAAATAGGTGACATCAAGTGTAAAAATCCAAAATGTAATGTGCTCAGAACCAGGCTTGTTTAAAAAAAACATGAATTTCATGCAGTTCCCCAAAATGAATTAATAACAAATGTCACTTGGTGGGAAAATCTGTGTTTTACTGAATTGTAACAGAGGTAGTGAAGAGTATGAAAAGAACTTCAACTGTACATGGAGAACAAAACACCACAAACATACAATTCACACACTGTTATCAGAGCTTCATTTTCTCTGAAGTAGAGTTTAAGACATTTGAAGACAATTAACAGCTACACAACAAAGACAAATGACCCATATAACAGCATAGAAATAGTATTCCTAAGTAAAGTCCAACTTCACAATTAAGCTGCATCTGTATTGATAAAATTGATAAACTTTCTTACTTCAATGATGCATTGTTCAGCATCATGAATGCCCTTTATTTTCCTGTGGGAGAAATAAACACAGCAGTATGATACATATATTTAAAAAATCCAGTTCTAGAAATGATACTTTAAGTTATTATCACCAAAAAGAACTAATATTTTAAGGTTTCATAATGAAATGGATTTACTCATCAGGATATTCTATTTGGCAAAGTGTTCCAGTACTTGGGTTTTAAATTACCCACCGTAATCTTTTTCACCAGATGCACAGTAACAGTGGCACATCATCCCGCTAAAGCAGAACTACACTGTCACTGTATTAAAGGGGTGAGTGTGCACACAGCATCAGTTGCTCCAGCATCCAGTGTCTCCCAAGTTACTATACAGCAATTAACAATCACTGATGGCCGCTAGTAATTAAATGCCTAATAACCATCATGCAGTGATTGAAAATTTCAGTCTCAGCCATGGCAAATGAAATTTTATGCATAGCTATTTAACAACAATAATAGTCCCTGACTGAGGTGAGTACGAGTCCAATCTTTTCATAGCTATTTCCTAGCACTGAGTATGGCTTAAGAGGCAAGTTTATGTATGCAGACAATTGCATATTTCAACTGATATGGGAATGCCACTTTGGGGCCAATGACAGTTTGACCTCAGTAAAATTCCGGAAGATATTTTACAGCCTGGATACTCCTCTCCTGTGTAGCAATTCTATGCATAACAGCAACAAGTCAAACATGATGATACATAAATGTGATCTACTGCTGAACTCAGAATTTTCAATTAACTGTGTGGACCTTTCTCCATTACAACTGGTAGGATCAGTAACCGATGAGCTCATTCACACGTAAAACTGCATTGTTACGTCCAGTGTGACAGTGTCCACTCAGTACCACACCCCCACATTACTGACGTCTACATGAACCAGCCTTTAATGATTTACCTGGGTCTGAATAATCTTCTGATGAAAGTGCTGCACGCGTTACAGTGTAATTAATGGGGATGTGCACCCTTCGTAATTTAGAGATCAATACCATGCAACTCTATTCCAAATGACTGGAATAAAATCTGTAGCTTCTCTGAAGTTAGAATAAGCATAACTTAGAAGTTATACTAAGTTTTTATTTTAGAATATGAGTAGAGTCTATTTCATGACAAGGTTAACAACGTAAATAATGAAAACAGTGCTACCCTTGGAAATCTACATTAACCATCTATCCATCCATAAACTGCTTACCCTTGTCAGGGGTGCAGGCTGTATTAATCAATGAACCAGTAAATAATTTTAGCTGAAAGGGCAACTTCAATTCTGAGATACTATTTAACAACTATTTGATCATTCATATCATTTGGTTAATAAGGTAACTGTGACTAAGGGTACTTGGGAAATAATGGCAAGGAAATATGTATATGGAAAGCGTAACTTTCTCAGCTGCTTGTCATACGATTAGTAGTACATAAAGAATCCTTTTTGTCAGGAGCTACACATCCATCATAATCACATGATCGCATGACATTTTATGCATATGTTGCGGTTTTGTGTCTTTAGTTATTTAAAACGAGGACATATATTTGTAGACAACAGAACAGGTGATAGAACTGGATTACAGCAATGTGGATTGCAGATATTATAAAACTAACTTTTGTTGTAAGACAAAGGAAATAAACATTTAGCAGCTTAGCAACACATACAAGAAGCTTTCAAAGACTAATGTTAGTATATTCCTGTCAACTGCTACCCTTTGTATTCTCAAATAAAAGCAATATTGTTATGGTAACAATGACTCCTGAGACTTTTCTTCACATTAGTAGCCTGTGATAAGTTTAATAAAAGTAACAATAGATCTACCATTTACAGTAGCATACACACCTTCTTAAACAGCAAGACTGACATTACTGAACTTAAATATGTTCTGATGGTTTGTCAAGTTTGTTTATCCATTCATTAAAAAAAAAAATTCAAAATCCAAATTACAAAAGTGGCATCAGTACATGAAGATGTCCTGTTCCTCCCAAAATGAAGGCACTAGAGGTCCTGAATGATTGTTTCTTTAGTAGACCATCTGTGTGTATGTGCAGTAAAGTAGACCCAGTAGAGAAGGATATTTGTGGTCTACTTCATGCCTGAGCGCTGCTCATCTTCTGCAACAAGGGAATCTGCATTGCAATACAAAAAATTAACAATATTAACAAAATCTCCTTTATGCTTACCATATGTAGACCTACAGGTAATCACTGCCTACAATTCACATTATGCATAATATGAGCACTATTACTAATGTGCAGGATGAAAAATACAACATTCAAGCCAACGTGGCAATTCAAGGTTACTTGGATTTACACTGCATGTTAGTTTTACAAAGGGTTTTCTGCCATTCAATGTCCAGCAACCTTTACTAATTATGATTTAAGTTAAACTGGCTGAGAAAAAATTGGTCTCGTACTTTGGATAGATCAATTCCTGTAAGGGCATTCACAGACACAGGCAGCTCCGCCAGAAGGCGATTCACCTCCCCGGTCACACGGCTCCCATCCCCACTCAGGATGACAATCTCATTGGTTCTGCCTAAGGGGGCGGCAACATTTGCTGCAATCTGAATAGACAAACCAAAGATTAAAAAAAAACTGACCCATGCATCAATATCTATTCAGCATTTCAGTCACATTAACAAACTGGATCTTAGAAAAATAGTTATATAATAAACATAAATTATCACAAAAAGAAGCATTCATAGAATATTTGAGTTCTTGAAGTTTTCTTAACTACCCCGACAACATACATTTTTGTTATGCATCTATACATTTCATTACACAAATGTTTTGTCCATGGTCATAAATACTGTCAGTGGTGGAAGTGATAATTACTATCCCTCATGCGTTATTCCTGTATTTCATCAAATGGAAACATAATCCAAGGTGTTCTTTTACAGTACTGGGCAGGATGGATACAAATTACTCCTTATATTACAAGTAATGACCAAGGTAATCTTGAATATAAGACTAGGTAAGGTTAGTAGGACTGATAAATTGCATGCATTTCAGGTACAATAAGCATTACTCCTTTTCATCATTGTATTAGTGCTGTTTTGTAGTGATGGACAAAATGCTGCTTCATGAACTATTTACTGTTTTTTGACTCAACTGGTGCACTCTGATCAAAAAAAGAGCATAAAGCACACTCTAAAGCACACTCTAAAGCAAAGCAAGAGCACCATCTAATGTGGTCAAAAAATGCTGCAGATGGTTCATAAAGTGTCAATTTGTCCATCACTACCGTTTTGCCTTTTTCGCTTTTGTGTGTGAGGAAATTTAATACATTTCTTATTCTGGAATACTTGCAGGACCTGCAGACATGTCAAAGCCGGGTTTAAACTGGCAACCTTCGGATCACAGACACGCAGGCTTAGCTCACTGAGCCACGTGCTGCCCACATTTGTTAGTGTTTTTAAAAGTACACTTTTGTTAAGACTACTTTTCTGTAAGGGAGGCTACCTAGTGCACCCTTGACTGTCTTACAGGTGTAACATGTGTATGTATGTACTCTGCAGTTTAACTTCTTATTATCTTACATATACGCAGAGTTGGGTTATAAAGAGGAAAGCATTAATAAAAATTAACCTTTGGGAGAGCCTCAAGGACCAGAGCAGTTTTAGCTGCCTCTCCATACTCTTGGTAGGCTTGTGCTTTGAGCCTCATTTTCTCAGCTTCAGCTTTTCCCAAAGCCTCAATCGAGCCAGCTTCAGCTTCACCTATCTTCCGAATCTTCTCTGCTTCAGCCTGAGCTATCAGCACTTTCTTGATCCTGTTGAGGATGATAATAGGGATTGGTCAACATGATTTTTCAGAATCCCAAAATGAAATGAGACTACCCCTTCAATTTAAACATACAATTTGAATATAAACTCAAACAAATGAGACTTAATAAAGAAACAAACCTATACGAAAAAAGCAGGTATCTTAGAATAAAAGGAAATGGGGTAAGTAATTCCTACTGACAAGACAATAATAATAAGACAATAAAATACCCACTGATGCCGCTTATATGGTTTACATGCAGGTGAACAGATGCCCCTCTGACTGTACACAACTACATAGATGTATGGCTTTTGGGTACCATAGTCGATAAGTGGGAGGGGCTTACTTCAGGCCTTCTGCCAGCTGCTGTATCCTGTAGGCCTCAGCTTCTGCTGGTCTCTTGATAGTAGCAATCAGCTCTTTCTCAGTCCTGGCGATCTCATTTTCCTCAACAGAAATCTGTTTCTTTCTTTGAACCACCTCAATCTCAATCTCCTCCAGTCGAATCTTCTGCTGCTCCTTGGCTGCTTGAAGTTCATAGGCCAGCTGGGCCTCAGCTTTCTGTTTAGAGTAGAATGAGAACATCCATTTTGACTTTCCTACAGTTCAGACTGTATGCTCTCAGTAGAAAAATACTCAAGTATTCAGCTCACAATTTACTAAACAACAATTCAAACAAATTCTTGTGATTCCATGTACACTACAGCCCTATCCCAAACAATGATAAACAACAGCAATTTAAAAAATAATAGCGATGCAATGGTAGAAATTGCACGATATACCAGTTAAATTATCGGTCAATCTTGGTTATGTGTCAGTCTTTGTTGACAGAGCTAGTTGATATTTACACTTTAATTACTTTAATCAACATGAAATTGTTAGAATTAGGCAATAAATTTATGAATGCGTTCTCAAATAATCCGGATTATGGTATACTGGGGCTCTGTAAATTTTAACACACTGTAGAGAAAGCTAATTGTTGTCAAGGCTATTGTCAAATAGGCCATTTGTGGGTGACTGGCAACTCTATACCAGTCAGTCAGCCAGTGTCAATCAAAATGTTTAGTGTATTAAACCATTAGTCCGAGTCATACTAAATGCCTCTTCAAGCTTGGCCGGATAAGCTTCAAAGTTAAGACCTTTTGCTCACTGTCTGGTCCCCCTCCACTTCAGAAATCTCTCTTGCTCCCCTGCCTTTACCACTTAGAACCTCCCTACAGTCTTCCTTGTTGGAGCCACTGTGCATAACATTACCCACATAAGTTTGACTACAAATTTATGGAGCATTGAGATTATTGGTAATATTAGATAGGAATACATTTATTATTATTCCTGGTCAAAATTTCTTCATCAGTGCACTACATTGTGCAAATAGTAATATGTCTCCCATAGATTTAGTGCATATTTATATTCAAATATATAACTGTTCTATCAGCACCACTCCAAAATATTTTAAAAGTTATTTTACAAGACAGCAAAGTACATGTGTTATATTTTGTATATTTAAAACTACATAACTTCCCAGTACCTTGGTGTTTACTTCTTGGTTAAAAGAAGCTTTCTGCATTTCCAGCTCACGCTTGGAGTCAGCCATTTTGGTGTCAGCCTGGAATTTAATGTCCATCATCTCCTTCTTACACTCAGCTTCCTGGACAGTAAATAACATTACAGGTTAGAAATGAACAAAATACTGACGAGGCATTCCTGTTTCCTTCTTTCGGCGTCTCATATAAGAGCTTCTCACTTTTATTCCAGCATCCCTCTCTGCCTCAGCCACACCAATGTCTGCATCCCTCCGAACCGCTGCTGTCTGGGACTTTCCTAGGGAGCTCAGGTATTCCACTTTGTCGTAGACATCCTACAGGATCGAGAACCATCAACTCAAACTCACATACAAGTCTCACCTTGACATTACATGCACTACCTTGGTCAAGGCAGTTGGACATTGATCATTCACATATACACCAATTTGAGATGCCGTCATACATAATCTCTATAACAAACAAAAACATGAATAATGATTTAACAAGCACAGCAAGCCCACTTCATATCTAGATTTAAAAAAATAGATATTCTTGACAGCATATTAATAGATATACTGAAGTTATTGTTCTAAATTAAAGTACTGTGATAAACTGAACACAGAATACTGATAAACCTGCATATTGTTACCTTTATGGTGAAGCTAAGTATTTCAATACCCATGCGTCCAATGTCAGGAGCTGCAACTTCTCGCACTAGCTCGGCAAATCGGTCCCTGTCCTGGTAGATCTGCTCCACTGTTAGTGTGCCTGTGTGTGTGTGAGAGAGCGAGAGAGAGAGCTAGGCATTCATGCATACCACACAAGGTGTACATCTACACAAGCACACCTATGCTAAGAATGTCTGGCTTATGGACAACTCGTACTTACAGAGAGACTGCCACGAAAACTATTATATTAGGTTAAATACAATTATTCATAATGACGAACACATGCACTCGCACTACTGTGTGATGCTCATAAGAAATACTACCCGACTTCAGCAGCCAAAGGTCCAATGCAGTACCCTATGTTTTATCATTATTATTAGGGGGCTGTGGGGTTGTGTTTGCCGGTTTTGATCATATACGCCCATTGGACTCCCTGTAGTATTATATAAAAGAAACATTCCACAGAGGAAGGGAGAATTTACCGAGAATGGACCGCAAGTGTCCCTCTAAGGTTTGCAGGATCACACTTTTGATTTCTGACACAGACTTGCCCAGGAACTGCTCGCAGGCAACAACCAGAAGATCTCCCTCCGTCATCACTTTCACCTGGTGAAGATTAGCATGCTCTGGTCAAAAGGTCTCCTAAGCACAACTGCATTCAACTCATAGCTTAACAGTGTAAATAAAAAAAATGGCTATCATTGATGCAGACACTTATTTACACATCATTTCCTCGTTATACAGTATGTATAATAAAGGCAGCTATGACACAAAATGTTACATAATGTATGGAAACAGATGTGGGTATGTAAGGTTATGGTTAAACATATTTATTGCAAGACCAACTTTACTAATATCACTGTAATAACATGTCATGAAAATATGCTCTTTTACATATGCTGTCATGATCAGCCCGAACGATCCTCCTTTGTGCCACGCCCACCTCGTTACCTCGTGTTCCTACCCTGATTGTTCTCACTTGTGCCTTGTTCGGTTTGCTCTGTCTTTTGTATTTAGTCCGTATCTCGGTTAGTTTCCCCAGATCCGTCATTGTATTGTCTTCAGCGCTTGTGTGAGTACCCGACCTGTCCCAAATAAACCCCATTTTCTCATCCGTCTGGCTCTGCTCGCCTGCTTGACCGCTCACCCTACCGCCGAACGTAACAATGCTCTGTGAAAATTTGTTTATTTATGAAACTAACCCAAATTATTCATTAAATCAAAAATCCATTCTCCCAAGTACAGGTTTCACAATTAATGACACACCTGAAGATTACTGGTAATAAGGTCCATCAAATTTAAACCAGGAATGAAACCAATTGTACTTAAGTTCAGGTAAGTGTTACGGAACATTTGTAATTGCATCACTTTCCCGTTTCACTTGTGTATAAAAACGAGTCACCATGCAAGCAAAATCCCCCTATCATCCCACACCATGAAGAAAACAAAAGAACTGGCAGTTCAAAAGAGACAGAAGGTCGTAGAACTTCATAAATCTAGTAATGGCTACAAAAAGATCCACATAAGATTCAATACGCCACTGAGCACTGTCTAGGTAATTATTCAAAAACTTGAATAAGTGTTGAAAACTTCACAGGCAGAGAACACATATGCATTTTGCCCCCTAGGATAGGAAGGAACGAGAAGCAAAACAATCCCCAAGAATCACTATGAATAGATCACAGACCTTGGAGGCATCTTGGGGTCACCAAGTTACAAAAAGCATCATCATCAGACACCAGCTCCATTAGTACAGGCTCTTTAAAAATGTCGCAAGACCCCAAGACACAAAAGCAAGTGCTTGGCATTTCTCAAAGGTTATTTAAAGTATGACTAGACAAAAGTGCTGTGGTCAGAGGAGACCAAAACTGAACATATCTGGCATGGAGATAGAGAAGCATACAAGGAAAGGCACCTCACTCCCATGGTGAAAGATGGTGATGAGTCAGCAATGTTTTAGAGCTGGGTAAGATCAACTGCTTACTGAAGGCACTAGGTAAGATCAATTGCTTACTGGATGTCACCAAGTATCAGGCAATGCTGCTGACAAACTGGTTGCCTCTGGTTGCTATAGATTGATTTTCCAGCAAAACAATGACCCAAAGCAGACTACAGAATCCTGTTTCCAAAATCAAGGTTCTGCAATGACTATCTCTGTCACAGAGGGCAGCTGATTGGCGCAAACCTGAGACTGTGGCTATGCTTCTGTGGCCCAGTTCTAAAAGATCGCCAGTTCAAATCCCATGGCTGGCAGAATGATTTCACTGTTGGGCCCTTGCACAAGGCCCTAAACCCCAGTTGTTCCAGGGACCATCTGACCCTGCTTTCACAAATGTACATTACCAGTGCTGGGGAGCAGCTAACTAAAATTAGAGATGTTCCTAACTACTTTTTTCTGTAGCTTATCAGTAGCACAGCTACTTTTAAAACGCTGTAGCTTTTCCAGTAACTTGAGTTTGTTTTTACAAATAGTGAAGTACCATCGTAAAACACTAAATCGTGAAAAAATACTACAGATTGTGGTCGACTTTCAATCTATGCGACTTCTGACCAATAATTTTACGACCGTTCCGAGACCACAGATATGTGTCCATGACTGCTGTGTCTGGCAGGGCGAGTGTTGCCCAGCATGAGTGTATGACAGTTTCCACCCTGCCTGCCCCCAATGTGAGCATCACATTGAAAAGATATAATATTAACTAAGAATATAGTGAAGAATGACTTTTGCATATCTCTCTGGGTTTACCACATTTTTTCAAAGTCCATAAAAAGAATGTCTTATCTTGAGTTTGCAGGGACTTCAAGATTGCCCAGAACTGCTCCTACTTGATGGAATTTTACATCACGGATAGTGAGCACTGTGGCAAACAAATATTATGACCTCCTGCGGACTTTTGACAAGATTATCCAGGATGAGAGCATGGATGATGACACATTAGATGCATTAGATGCATAATGAAACTGGAGGATTTGTTCATGTTCAGTTTGTGTTCATGTTGTACACATATGAACTAATCCTCTGGGAGACAGATGTTGTCTTTGATATTGTCCAGCAAAGTGCTATGGATGTTCTTTACTGCAAAAAAAGAATTGAGCCTCTCCTTGCTTTTGCCAAGGAGAAGAGGTCAGAGGTGGAATATCAAGCAGTTTATGCAAAAGCAGCAAATCTCACATCAGACCCTTGAGATGAACCGTCTGTCACAATTACAGGATCCTCAGGACCGCTACAGAAATCTGTACATGGCCATCCTAGAAAATATCATGGAGCAGATTTCTCAGCGTTTTTCAAATCTGGAAAGCATGAGCTTCTTAGAATTAGTCAATCCAGGGAAATTTGATGAAATGAGACAAGTGTTTCCAGTGGAGGCATTTGAAAGCATCCTGAAAAGTCCTATATTCAGATCATGACTTACAGGGGAGCAGGGCTAAGCTGTGTGATTTATTAGTGTTTTTTAAAGACATGAGATTGGATAGTGCAATGCCTCAGCTATATAAGCTGTTGTCGTTATGGCAACAATTAGCTCTATATCAGCCGGTGTAGAGAGGAGCTTCTCCTGTTTAAAACGAGTCAAGTCGTACACCCACAACATGATGGGTCAAGATCAATTGAGCATTTTTGCTCTCCGGGCCACTGACAGGAAACTGGTTAAGTCTCTGGAAGAGACAGGCAATTGGTACCACAGGGTCACAAACCATTTTCTGCAAAACAGAGGGCAGAATTCATGTACAAATAACAAGAATGAATTTTAAGATGTAGGCCTAACATAAGCTTCCCCTGTTTAAAGGGCTAAGGGCTAGCACCACCGCTGATTTTAT
>JAODKF010000042.1:17104670-17117128 GCA_026779585.1 Mormyrus proboscirostris | reverse complement strand
ATGAGATACCATTGAACAATTAAATAGGATTGTTTTTGGAACTTGCTCACAGAAATATATAAACAATACTGAAAATGATTTCCATAATACAAAATACATACATTTTATTGTTTTATAACATTTGTTAGTGTAATACCGTTAAAAGTTATTTTTGGTTGGAAAAATGTGGAGAACAGGAAAATTAGAAATGGACTTCATCCGAGTGGATTTTTTTTAAATTATTTTACTTTCGCTACCGTTGTAGAGCGTCTAGACACTGTGGCTTTCCAGTTGCCTAACTTTTCCCTTTTTCTTAAATTTTCTCATTTTTATTTGAGCATTTTAATACACATTCAATTAGAACGTACATAATACTCTTGCCAAGAACTGTTGAACATCAGAAACAAGAAAAATCTTAATACAATATTATAATTATTATAATAAAATAATACGTATAATACACAACTAGCATACCACTGGAGATAACTGGCCCAAAAAGAATGTCAGGGTTTCCATGGATCCTTGTGCTGGTCATGATGAAGCACAGGTGGCGCAAAGAACATAAACAAAAGCGGGACAAGGGGGCCAAATGAAAGCACCACAGAATCCTCCGCTCCCAAGTACTTTCCTTGCCAACATGTAGTCTCTAACCAACAAAGCAAATGAACAGGACTTGATAGTACGTTGATATTTACAAAAACATGGGTGAACTCCTCAACACCAGGTGTTACTATTAAACTAGCAGGCCACATCTTAAATTGCAGACAGTACAAAAGACTAGGTAAGAGCAAAAGTTGAGGTCACTGTATTTACATTCAAAAACAACTGGTGCGCGGATTCTCCGACAGTCAATTGTCATCGCTCCCCCTCACTAGAATATTCAGCAACTTTACAGATGCAATAATCAAAGCTGTATATGTACACCATTAACACAAAGGTAGCACTAGACGGCCTGTTTCATGCTATAACTCAAACCAAAAGAATGCATTCTCCAGTGGAGTATTGATTATGGCTTATAATACAAAATCTTACAAATCTTAAAACAGATTTGCAAAATTTTTTAGCATGTAAAATTCCTCACCAAAGGCAGCACAGTGGTGCAGTGGTTAACACTGTCGCCTCACCCCTCTGGGACCTGGGTTTGAGTCTCTGCCAGGGTTCCATGTGTGTGGAGTTTGCATGTTCTCCATGCCATCGTGGGGTTTCCTCCGGGTACTTCGGTCCCACCCCAGACCAAAAATATACCGAGGTTAACTGAAGTTACCCAATTGCCCATAGGGGTGCATGTGTGACTTAATAGTGTGTGTTTGTGCATCCTGCGATGGTTCCTGGGTTGTTCCCTGCCTTGTGCCCATAGGTTGTAGGATCGGCCCCCGGACCCCCCGCAACACTGAACAGAATAGGCGGTTTCAGAAAAAGGATGGATGGAATTCCCCACCAGAGGTAAAAATACATTGGGCCATGTTTATAGCAACATAAAAAGCACGTGCAGAGCTCCCCCCCCCCACCATTTAAGACAGTCTGACCATATCTCACTGACCCTAAAACCTCCCACAAACCCATCATAAATAGAATTAAATCTAATACCAAAATGATAATGATAATGATATGGCATGAGGAAACCCTCCCCCACCTACAGGACTGTTTTGAGTGCACAGATTGGGACAGCTTGGAAGAACAAACATCACATACTGAGAAGTGAGACATTAACCCTTACACATGCTCTTTGCCCGATTACATCAAGTTCTGTATTGATAAGCTGATTGTTGATAAACACATGCATTATCTACAACCAAAAGGTCTGGATGAACAGTGAGGTCCGACGCCTCCTAAAAGTATGTGATGCAGCATACAGGTCTACTGGTGCTGCAACATACAGCTTAGCCAGGGCCAACCTGAAAAGAGGAATCAAACGTGCCAAGATAGCACATAAATACCACAATACAGTGGTACCTCGGCTCACAAACTTAATTTGAGACCCATATAGTTCGACGCCCAGAATCAATTTTTCCCATTTAAAGTAATATAAATACAAATCGTTCAAAGCTCAGAAACACTGAATTTTCTCAAATTTTTTAAATGTTTTTCTATGGCCAAGAATATAGACTTAAATTAAAATAACCTTAATTATACACAAATAATGCTAAATTAAATACAACAGTACAATTGAGCATACGCTTGTTGGAGGGCTGGTCGCTCGAAAGATGCCAAATGACAGAAAAAAAAACCACAAAACACCCCCCCAAAAATAAACTAAACAATTAACATTAAAAAAAGACTGAGTAACAGTCAAAAACAATATAGTAATTTCAAAAATGATTTTTTATTATACTGTACATTATTTTCATATGCCTAAACTTTTTATGTACATTTCATGATTCAACACACTGTATGCCGATGAAATTTTCTTTGTACTGTAAACAAATAATACGCAGTTGGCACTATGTGTGAATGTAGAACATAACACTTAAATAGGAGTTAATTTATAATGTATGTTATTAAGTATTGCAATTTTATGTATAGTAATGTGACTGTTAAAAACCATCACAATGTTTATCAATCACTGAAAGGTCCCGCTTTAAAACAGAACGTTCTCTATTTTTTTTTTTTTCTGTTTTCAGATATTTGACCTCTGAAGAGATACAGTAAAGACATACATCTACAACAAGTTTTCCACAACCGTTCTTGGGCATAATATACACTTGTTTCTGGTGGTTCTTTGGGGTGCTTTTGGGGGATGTTTGTGTGTTCACAGCCTGAAACACGGTTCGCAAACCGGAACAAAAAAATTTTCCAAACATCTGGTTCGTAACCCGATTTGTTCGTGAACAGGACTGTTTGTGGGTCGAGGTACCACTGTAGTTCCAATGCCAAAGAAAACTGCTACTAAAAACTAAATGACCCTCATCCAGTCGCCCTGCCACTGACTGTCATGAAATACAATCATATATTTAAAGAAGTATATCACCCACCCGGAATCCACATCAGTATGCATATCAGACAAACAGATCCACTGAGCATGAGATGACTCACTGATATTCCTTTAGCCAAGGCTGCAAAGATTTTGGTGTGGCAGGCCACCACTGTGAATGTTACCAGCAGAAACAATCAATTCAGAAAAATTAAGATTTACCTGTGCCACCCCAGTAACAGTAAGAGCTACACCTTCAGCAGTCTCCACATCCTCACATTTGGGCTTTACGGTCATTATTTCAAGTGAAATCCTGTAAGGAAAACAACAGCCAGTGTATCACCAATAAGACTCCATTTTTGTATGATTTGTGGAGCCTAATTTGTGGAGCCTATGCTAAAATGAAATATTAGCATATTTTTCAGCTGGTGACAGAATGCATTCGATAACATTATTCAGGCGTTATACCTTTGAATATCAGAGATACACCACCATGCCCAGGTCCAGCCTCCAACCACATATGACTTGTCATCAGAACCACAACAAGCACCTGTGGGGACACAGAGAGCACTTAATGATACAGGGAAACAGGAAGTTACAACCTGAACGACTGCGGCCTAATGCTAAACAAAAAAAAAAGACAGTACGGCAAAGAGAAGTAATATGATGAAGGGACTTCATTTGGAAATGGGAATGGAGGTGGTTGGAATAAAAATAGTGGGGAAAAACTAAAACAAGAACTGGTAATTTCAGCATCAGAACAGAAGGAGCCACATGAAAAACAGATGTCCGATTATGGAAAGCATTACGGCAGTGTGTGGCATCAGCCGTCAGGGGTGAGCTCCTATTTTTTGCCAAAGCAACCAGAATCTGACTGATATATATGAATTGAGTGAAAATACTCCATCCCACCCACCCATGGCCATCTGTCTCCATTTTTACACAATTCTATTATGTATATTTTGGAAATTTCAATGCATAAAATTATACATAATGCATTCCTACGTCTATAAAAACCACACAAAATGATTTAGCCAAGATGCACATTATTTTCGTTAAAAATCAGGACATCGATATCAGTCTGACTGGGACTATGCGATATACATCGGATGTATATTGTTTCTTATTACGGTCATATTATGTTGTGTCACAAAACACACTGTTTACAGAAACATTTTTTCCATCATTGGGATGAGTTATGCCACCACATGGCACTTGTATGGAAGTTTTTATTAAAACTTGTATTGTGGATCGTGTTACATTTATAAACTTCCCTCCAATTGATTTGTGGTTTTTTTGTCTAGTTCATATTGCTACATAGCCCCTAAAATAACTGGGTGTTAACTCCCAATAGTTTTGCAATCCCACTACACTTGCCCACTTGCTATTTGCTGCATGGATAAACCAAAATAATATAGACATGTCCTGTAAAGTGTGCTTTAAGCATTAAACTATGGGGGACAATGTACACCATTTAACTTTAATATTATGTGTTTTATTGCCATTTATTAATAATTGTACTGTGTCCATTCACTACCAGTGACTTTATGCAAGACAGCGGGGCTACTTTCAACAAAAGCAAGCCACACCCCATGTTTCTCCAGATTTCTCTATGGGTGAATTTTAATCAACATTTCAATGTTTTTGTGTGCCCTTCATCTTCAACAGTCCAGCTGTTTTTCAATCGCTGATGAACGGGCACAGTGCAATTATTAATAAATACGTTTAAAACATATATGTGAAAATTACGTAGTGTGCATTGTCCCCCATTTAGTTATTTTTATTTATTTATGGTTGATTTGACATGGACACTGCACATTAATAAACATAAAATGTATATGTGCCAGAATTAGCCAAAATGGCTATTTTACATCTGTTGTCCATGGACCGATGGTAACAGGTCAAATACATATTAGCAATAGTTTTTAATAGCATATTTTAATGCTTAAAGTACACTTAACTGGACATGTCTATCATGTAGGTTTATACTTTTTAGTCCATTAATTCTGTCTTTTGTACTTTAAATAGACAAAGTACAGCTATTGGTAACAGAAAAGCATTGCGAGTGTAGGAGCCAAATGTCTCCTAGAAGTTTTTATAGTTAGGTATAATATTTAATTACGTTGTATTTTCTTATTAAATGTCTTAGTACTTTAATTTTTGTTTAATAATGTGTCTAATGGGTGTGTTACTTTAATCATGTGGCCCAAAATGTAGGACAAATTGTGTTGGCGCTGCACAGAAAACAATTTCTCAGGTCTGTGCTATACTATACATTAGCTCAAAGCATTACAAATGAACCATTTCAAGTTCTTCCTCAATGCAATTGTCACAGATGAAGGTATACGGTCATGTCATGTATAGTGGAGGAAGTGCATAAGTTATGTAATTTTTCGCAACGCAATGCTGGTCAAAATCGCACCCTTCAAGTGTCATTATAACAAAGCAACACCCTATAACATTCCAAACCTCGCACTGTTTGTGGCACAGAAACATCGTTCAGTTTCACTGGGTGAAGTTTTTCTGGAGAATTTGTTATAGTACCAACTAAGCAGAAGACAGTAAGTGTTAACCTTTTGGTAATCCATTTGAGTGCTAACAGCAGTAAAGATATCATACACATTAGAAAAGGTGGAGTCTCAGACCTGGATCTACCATTGAGGACACCAAGGTCATAGCCTCTGTATTTTTATGCATTTTACTTATGGGATATTTTACTGAACATTGCACTGAAAGCTAACTGAGTGATCAGATGTCAGTGTAATTAAGTTGGAGTGACACATAAACACAAGTTAAAATTCATATTTTACACTGTCATCTTAAAATATTAAGCAGAAAGATTTTTTTTTGTTTGTATCTACTGTTCAAACCAAATGTTCAACAAATAATCATTTTCAATAAAAGAATCTGAACTTGTTACATCTTACAGTAAAAAATACTTTTCAAAGGACATAAATGAAATACTTTTTCTAAATTCCAAACTTTAAACCCTAAAAGTATCACTTGCAAAACAGTTTGCAATCAAAGGTGCAAAATCTAATTGTTTTACTTGTTCTAATTGTTTTGTTTGTAATAGCACGTTGCCATAAAAAATGAAACTGCATTTATTTTGTAACTGAATACAAAATGTCTAACTTCTATTTTGTAAGTGCACGGCCCTAAATGCAGATGAAATTGTTACTGGTTTCATGGTAAACCACGGTAAAATTCTCCAATGGTCACTTTTTCAATTTTAATTATCACTAACCTATACCATAGGGTAGATTTGTTGTGTTTATTCTTCATCTATGCATACAATTTAACTGATTAAAAGTTGTATGTTTATCATTTTAAATACTGACAACATGACAAACAGTAACAATGACAGTTATGTTGAACTAATAAAAGCTAAATTATTGAAAATGTGCTCTCTGAAAGACATCAGCTTATGTAATAATCTAAATATAGCCAATACATGGAGCACAACCATTTAACAACATTTTTCATGACTGGAAACTGAAGGAGGAAGGGGCAGGCACAGGGAGAACAAAAAGGGCTTTATGAACAAAACTGAACAAGGGTTAGAAAAAGAAGAAATCGAACCTTGAGGGATCAGAATGAGAAAGCAGGCAAAGGGAAAATCTCTGGAATGCACAGGGGATAATGTTAATGACAGCACAGCACTGTGGAGCACAGGATTTGGAAGCACTTTTATACAAAGACTAACAAAGGAGTAAATGAGGGGCAGCTGGAGAGAATCACATGAGGGCTGGAAAAAGAGGTAGGACAAATGAGGAAGAGGCATGTCTCGTTAGAGCCACACTAGTGTGAGGACAGTAAGGGTAGGTAGAGATGGGTAGGGCGTGACAACATTCCGAAATTTAATGTCCCAGGGACATGTGTGTGCTGCCTGGGTATGCTTTTCATATGCTTACATTATGTATTGGCTATGTTATTATTTTAATGTTTATGCAAACAAAAGTTGCATTGTGCTGCTAATTATAGTTGTGGGTTTCAATGTGGTTTAATATATTTGTTTATGGATCAGTAACTTTTGAACATTTTCAGTACATTTTAACAATATCTCAATTGCTAATAACCATTTAGCTGTATAAACTCATTAATTACCATCAGTGTATGCTATGAGTAGAGAAAGAAATTAAGTTGACCAATGAAATTGCTTGTGGGATGTGGCTTAGGATTAGGCATGGTTTTGACTGGAAATACAGTGCGAAAAAAAAAAAATTATATATATTATATGCATATACATTATTGTACGTTAAATCAATTTAAACTTGTGTGTGCCACCCTAAAAAAAAAACCCTTAAACCCTATCTGAGAGTTAATCTTGATGGATCTGAAAAAAATGCTGCCAGTTAACTGATTGTTCACGTTACATTCACCCTGATCTATGATATTGTGAGAGCCTCCCATTAGTAATGAGAAAGGGTTTGTTTTGATCCCTACTGCTTCTAGACTTGGCAAGGGCCCTTCTCAGCCATACTGCATAAGGATGATGCAGCCTAGGAGATCTGGTGAATGAACTGGGCTGAGGCACTCCAGATAATCACACTACGGCAGCTGTACTTCTGGCTGCCTAAACCTTTTTCTCTTTTCAATACAATAGTTCCAACATTTGACTCATATTCAGGTTGCACTTTTGCAGGTGTTGGATAGTAGCATGATTATTAAAAATATGCCCAACAACCTGACCAGTATAAACAGTTAGAAGTTGGTTGGGTAGATGGACGGATGGAAAATTCTCTTATCCCTCAGTTTATCAATTGCAGGGGTACTTAATTACTTTTCCCCATGGTCCAAATTTCATCGGTCACATAAACTTAACTAAAAAGCTGAGGATTACATTGTGTTTTGGTCTGGACGTGGACCGGAGTACGCCATGATCTACTGCATTACAAACCTGTATTGCAAGTTCCAGACAATTCAAAATGTAGTAGATAAATCTGGTCTGATCCAGGTCAAAGAACATTAATCTAAACTGCAAGAAATATGACTGTAATGTTTTCCTGGAAAAAACTATATTTTTCCACTGTTAAAGAGGACCTAATGTCAGTTGACAAACATTAAATTCCTCCAAAATAGTCATCACAGGCCAATAGCTAAACTGTTACTATAAGCACCCGAGTTAGTTGAGAGATGCTGAGCAGACAGGCAGATGTTAAAAGTAACTCGCATCACTTGTAACACACACACTAGGTTTGTCAGACCACGTGTCATGTTTAGATATGCATATGCGTTGTTTTTTGCCTAAAGAAATCATTAGCAACCTATCAAATGTTTGGTATACCAGGCATGAACTGCCATCAAGAGTACTGATAACACAGAAGATATGACCAGTTCTCAGGAAGTTCAGTTAGCAAGTGCTGGGCTTAAAATGATTATAAATGTATTTTGCATTGATTAATAAAAATGTGTGTGCACTCAATGACAAAGTGTATTTTTTGTATGCTTTGATCCACGTTTGGAATTACATTATGCTTTATTAAAGCATATAACAGAATGTTCTTAGAAGAGCCACAATTTCAACAATAAATCCTGTATCGCTGGGTCTGTTCCTGTATCATAATTCACAAAGACGACAGTTTTTTGGAAAAACTTCCTGTGCTAACCACCCCAAATCCAAATGGAACTGTCCCAGGCCATAAGTCCTGAAATCATCCTAGTCAAAGCTCACTATTCAATTTAATACTACTACTACTACTACTACTACTACTACTAATAATAATAATAATAATAAATAATAATATAAATAATTACAATCAATAACAAGTCTCTCACCCTGTTAGTAATGTACTAGGGAGATGGGAAGGAACTATTATGCCTATTACTGGCAGAGCGCCTAAGAAATTCAGTGCATTATGCTTTTTAAAAAAGAAAAATTAAAAAAATAAAATTTACATAAAACAAACCAGTCATGGCACAAGAAACTACAGTGTCACCATTTAAGACCTGGAATATGCAGGCATCATGATAATTTTATGCGATATTGCTGCATATAACTACATAACTCTCTCTTGGCCAATGAATATACTGCAAGGTTTTTTTTCGATTTCTTCAATGATTTTAACAGATTTTATTTTAACAGATATTTATATCCTTACATAAGCTTGTTATATTTATATAACAGGGCTTAGATAACAGGCATACCAGAGTATTTACACCCAGAAAAATCTGCCCAATGCCAGCATTTCACTACTATACGGACATTTGCTTATACCACAACTTCATACTGTAAGCTGATTGGTAGTACATGTAAAATATTACTGAGAGGTGTATAGTGATGAACTAAAGTTAGTAATCTGGCCGGTAGATCAATCTTTTGTTTTCCACAAAATAAACAATGTAATGTTATTCCACCAATAAGCACTAGTGAATTTCACTGTTAGCATTGGCAATATTTGATGAAAGTATACCGATTATTGATTTCAATGAAGGAATATGGAGACCCAAGAAGAAAGGTATTCATTAATACATTAAACATTACTGAGGTACAAAAAAAAAAAATCCATATGTTCAATTTTTGCTACTACTTCTCTTTTCCCAACCTTCCCGCATAACTTTCAAGTTAGCATTGGTATTTGTGCTCAACTAATCAGCATGTTTATTGGTATAAGACAATGAGATCATGCATGCAAAATCAAAGACGACTAGACTATTGTTAATCAATATGCACATTCGTTGTCAGATGGACAGATGTGTGAATTAGTATTGATAGAATGCCGCTAAATTTTGTAATCTGTCAAAATGACAGATGGCGTTCAGATTTTTACTTTGTTAAAAATACACTACAATGCAGTCAAAAGAAATGTTTAAAGCTGTTTATCTGAGTAGTAAGTGCACATTTTCTCAAGACAAGAAAACACAATTTAACATTAGTATATATGCAAAGTAAGTGTAACACAATAAAAACTAGCAAGACTGTTCTGTTCTCCAAAAGTGACTGGTGTCTAGTTTGATGGCTATTGGAGATAGAGGTGGAAGATAAATCATTTTTATCGATTAATTCAAATTTACAGTTTTTATGAAAATCGATTTTATTACTTGTTTTACACGCGAGCGCCAAAAACGGAACTAATGCGACGCACCTTTCTTCATGGGTACATTAGCGTGGCGCATCCAAACACTGCGACAGATTCTCAAACATGGCAACGGTTCTGTTTTGCGCCGTTGGACACAGACCAAACAAGTCCTCATTGCAAAGTCTGTTTAAAAACTCTTGCAACCAAAGGAAGCAGCACAACAAATTTATACCAGCACCTAAAGCAGAGGCACACAGCACACTGTGTGCCATATGATAAGAATGGGGCACGGTGGAAGACAATAACAAATGCTGTTGCGATGTATACTGCAAAAGACATGGTGCCCATACATACTGTGGAAAAGCTGGGATTCATTAACATGCTAAAAGTTTTTACAAGTTTCTAAAAGTGTTTATAATGGTGTGGCCTGCCATCTCACTTACAAGCATCTTTTTTGGCTTGTCAAATGGCACTTTAACTCTAAAGTAAAAAAAAACAAAAACAAAATAAAGTTAAAACTTGGTTTGAACCATTTGTCATCTGCAGTTTGATTTTGAGTAGGGGAGGGGAAAATCAATTAAAATCAAAAGTCGGATTTATCGCACAAAAGTCAAATTTTATTTTTAGGCCATATCGCCCAGCTCTAATTGGAGCACCTTTTCAGTTTTGAAACCTCTCCTTAGGGGTACCATTCCATGTATTTATTAAATGTCCCCACCAGCTCACTTAACTTAGTGAAGTCAATGGGATATCCATCAGCCATATGAGGTGAGCTAGCAGTCGAGAAAAAGGTAAAAAAAAAAAAAAAAAAAATACATGGGGTGATTTTAGCTGGGGTTTTAAAATAGCTAAGGTAACACACTCTGACAGGGATAAAAGCATCATCTTCCATCAACATAAACATAATTTTCTTTGGCTGCACAGTACGCCATTCTGTCAATGATTGAAAATATTTAGTCAACACAACCTCTGATCCTGGCCCATTCGCTCAATTCCATATTTTTGAAGTTGTAAGTCCCATTACTTTCAATTTGGGAAATTTCTACTTCCTGAAAATGCTGAAACTGATATGAGACCTTCCTGTTTTCAGAAGTACTTCACTTCTTACTAAGAATGTTATATAAAAGCCCTGTATATAACACACTGTTTAAAACACACTGCAAAGACTGATTCTAAGACTGAACTAAAGCTAAGTGGCACTGGGTTGTGAGTTCGATTCCAGACTTTGCTATGTGTGCATGGAGCTTGACTGTCCTCCTGCTGTTGTCCAGGTTTAATCACCATAATCTTCCTCCAATGAACCTTTAATTTTTTTAGCATTAAGAAAGTATACACATGCTTCAAATTATCTAAAATAAGATTTTTTATACAGTAATTTTTTTTTTAATGATAATGTTTAACATCAAAATTGTTTTGCTTTCAAGAACATGATTAAGTACTGTCCCTCAATTCAAAACTGGAAATGTTAAAACGTTTTCCAGATTGCATTATTAGCCTATGAGATTTTAATTAATGTGATCTAGTGGTTAATATGAAAATTACAATAATAATAATAATAATAATAATAATATTTTTCCATATTAGACAAAAACATTTTTTTTTATATAAATGAGTTTTACGGGTGTACAAAGTCACTGATGTCCCATGTATACTATGTGGTTGATTGAAAAACATCTATCATGGGCGTAAAAAGCAATTACTCAAGTGTACTCTGTAGCAAATGTAAAATTAAACATCATGGGCCTAAAACGAATTGACAAACGGCATAATATACTCTGAGGCAAATTTTGAATGACTATCGTAGGTGAAAAAAATACTTAGGGGTATAAAAACGACTCACTTTAATGTAAAAATTAACGAAATTATCATACTCTGTTAAATTGAAAATGAAGTCCGACAAATAGCGGTTCAATGTTATAGTGTTACGCTGGGCTTTTACAGTCCAGATAAAGAAAGCCAAGTAACTCTTGCGTGGTTTATTCTACCAGTTCAAAACAGCACTTACAATGACAAGTATTTTGATGTAGCTACCATGCCAGGTAACCCTACACGATTTAATAACCCTGCTAAACGACACCTTTTCTAATTTTGAGTCTATTCATTCGGCTATTGACACTCGAGATGGACCGGCGTACCATGCTGTTATCAAATATGTTTATAATTAACGGCGGATTGTTTTTCTCCATCAACTAAAGCGGGGTATTTTTTCCACAATATCAGCTCCCAGAACACCACACGCTCATTTGGGATTTTTATTCCTTGTTTCTCAAAGTTGCGCTTCTTTTAAATCTCGTTTAAAATGCACATACGGTACGCAGCCGTACAGGCCCGTAGCCAGAAAGAAGTTTCGAGGGGTGTCCGGCACCCTGCCGATAGGTTTCAAGGATGGTTTGATAAGTTTGCTATCTGGCTAAGTGTCTGATCGATGGTAAATGTACTTCTGTGCGGTTTCAAACCCCTTTACTATGTGGCTACGTGCCTGAGGTCGTGTCATTTGTTTGCTCGCACATAAAAGGACTTATTTACCGCAGGAAAATGGAATCACACCC
>JAODKF010000042.1:17091018-17104640 GCA_026779585.1 Mormyrus proboscirostris | reverse complement strand
AACGATATGGTCTGCTAGACTGTAGGCCTCCCTCTTTCAGCTAAGTCGCTCATTATGGTTTTCCAACTGTTACTATACCTCACTTAACTAAGGTGAATGATCCTCTAAAAGAAACTGCTGCATTCCCTGTAGCTGCTATTTTTTCAATCATCTGCTAGTATGAGAGGAAAAAATACCCTTACCTGAAACAACGAGGGCTTCATTTGGTCCAACAGTATGACAGTTACCCATACCACTATAATTTAGTTTTTCGTGATAAACACCTGAAATTCCTTCCGAATACTAGTAGCAATGAACGCTCACTCCCCCAGGATGAAACTCCTCCCTCCAGATATCGACATTCTCCGCACCGCCCCGCATTCCACATCTTTTTTGCTGGTAAACCTCATCACATCGTAAGCGACACAGTCTCTATAGCGCCATCACATGTTGTGGAGTGCGCATCAAATGCAATCAGTTTATGGGTCCGTCTTCCCCCGCATTTAACTTTTGTCAGAACTTTTACGAAAGTAAAATTTTGTTTGTTGGACCTCAGCTATTATGTCAGTCACCTCTAGCCGCTGTTCAAATACTCAGTTTATATTTTATTTTATGAGCGGGTATAGAAATTGGATGGAGTTATAATATTCATTTAATGAATTTGACTGTTGTCAGTCAGCGTGTTTATATTCGTATTTAGCCATGTCCTATATACTAGATTTCTTAATCTCATCCCGATAGATATGCGTAGAATTCAACAGACTAAGCTGGTCGTTCACAGTTTATCACGAAATCTGGAACTTAGGCAGAAAAAAATTATTCACCCAAGAAATGCAGCTTGTTAAAATCTGTATTTTATTGAACTTCATTGCAAATTAATATAATTTCCAAAATTAGGGTAGCCTACATTAGATTTCGATGCAACATAAGTGAGGGGTACAGCTGTTGCCCCGACAAAGGTAAAACCAGTTAAATCGGTACAAAATAATTCAGATGCAGCCCCCGCTCTGCACTTTCTCCAGGTTTCCAGTGTCTTCAGAGTCCTCCATTTTTTCCAACAATATCAAAAAGAGTTGTGTGTTTATGATCACACATTTTCATATAATCTATGGTTGCGTTGTGACTGCAGGTTCCATGGAAAGCATATTCCTATTTATACAATATATATTCCAGGATCACTGTATTTCCAAAATGAAAAAATAAATGGATGTGTAGAGATTTTACACAATTTCAAACAATACAGGATAAAAGTCTAAGTAAATTTATAATTCAAAAAATCAAGTTGAGAAAAGAAGAAAAGGCAAGTAGTGAAAATAACCCTCTTCCATATTTCAACTAAGCTTGAATTCAGCATTAAATTGACAGATTGTAAGACATGGAATAAATATTACAACTGAAGATTGTTCAATTTCCATTTTCACTCTTTTCTATTCTCACCAGAGCTCCCAGGCCATGGTGTTAAATGTTTAACTTTAGGAGAAATGTCCCATTTAAATCACATTTAAACAAACCAACCTCATTTTGTACCTATATTGTAAATCAGTTCTGCATTTATAAACCAAACTGCGCATAATGACATATGCAGAAGAAATGGAAACCACCTAAACAAAGAAAACAAATTATATCTATAGGGAACAGCCATTAGTGTAGAATTAAGTAACAGGAGTAGTAATTTTAGTGATTAGCTAGTGATTCCCCCTAAATGTGATCAAGTATAACACAGTTACCGCATAAAAATTCAAGTTTCATTGGAACAACACAGTAAAAGCTGGGACATTTCTTCAAACACATTTTTAACCTAATATGTGTGAATCCCACCACCATGCAATTGACTGTACATTGTGTGGCCAAGAAGTGACCGTATGGACAGGGAAGCTTTGCTGGTAATTTTCATTAAAAGTCTGAAGAAACACCTTAATTCTTGCACACATTCCCACTTCACTATGAATGACTCGTTAAAATTCATTCTTTCATAGATCATATGTAATTCTTATGTTACGGCAATTTCTCACCCCCAAGCCTTCCTAAACCAAATAACCAAAGTGCCAGCAGGATATTGAACAGCTATTGATGATGCAGACTTGACAGATGCAACTTTCGAGAGTTGGACTCCTTACTAGGACACTTGCTCTACAGGTCTCATTTGAATATCTCCAACCTGGAAATGAGAGAATTATAAATGAAAGGGGGAAAAAAAAACAAAACATTTTCCCAAAACTTCTATAATCAATTATCTACATCCTTTTCAACCAGCTTCTTTCACATACACTCCAAAGGCAAGATTGTTATACTGCCCTCTGTTAACAGAATCACCAAAAATTATTTTCTTAGTCTCTCAAAATAAGTAGTGTCCAATACACAAAGGATGCACTCTCGTATGCTTAACACAAACATGTCAGCCTATACGCTCATATACTATGTCACTTCCGCATACCTGCACATGAGGAGGGGCACTGAGGACATATGTGACTGCACTGGCTATATCTTGCACCTTTAAACACTACAAGAGAGAGGACACAAACTCAAAGTTTTGCAGGAAGCATAGGCCATGTATGAACGTATGTATAGATGTCTCTAATCATCTTCTATACTTTTCATCCCAACAAAGTGCATGCATACACACTATATCATGGGCGTTGTTTGGTCCAATCAGTCGGGACTATAGCCCCGAGTATTTTAGCCCTGGGGTCAATCTTCAAGAAAAAAACTTTCCCCAGGTAAACTTGACTTAACCCTTGATCTTTCCAATAGCTAGAACTCCCCCCTGCACTATACATTCAAATTCAAGAAATGAATTTATTTAAAAAGGACTATTTTCACTATAATCTGATAATAATAATCTATTTTTTTTAAAAGTCCATTATGGATTTTCAAAAAATGATTAACATCATTATCAAGCATCATCCACCCATGCTTGTGACCCACAGTTCCTGTTATGTCAAGCTACGACTTTGTGCGGTTAATGTTAATCACAGGGCCATCACATGTCCTTTTTGGTGAAAATGCACTTCATCTGACCTCAGGTACTACTCTTGTATCCAAGCAACCTGGGTTCTCCAAAGCATGGCTCAGTGCACTGATCATTACCAAAAGAGCTTATTTGCATTCTCACCTTTATACTCTCATATGTAGCAGCTGCCTTTTCTGGGGTCCTGTCATAAAGCCTAAAAGCAAACTCAGACTCCACCAAGCCAGGCGAGATACACTGCAAAAGTGTAAAAAAAAAATAAAAGATGTAAAAGGATCTCACTTCATCAGAAGGATGAAGTTTTTACAGGGCATGAATAAAAACTACTTCCAAAGATACAAAAACCACCTTCACAACTCTAAATTAATAGCTATGACTGCTCCACAGCTGAGGTTCCACTGAACTGCAGAGATGCCCCAGATGGGGGTTCTTCCGCAGCACAGGACAGCACTCAGCATGGGTTCTACCTGCTCATACCGTGGCCCTGATGTGAGTCTTGGCCTCGCGCAGCTCCTGCCTAAGGGCCTCAGTCAGCGCAGTCACTGCATACTTGGTGGCTGTGTAGAAGTGCACTTCAGCATTTGGCACTACCCTGTGTCCACACAGGCTGTGCAGTAGGGGCAGAGGAAAATAAAGGCTAATTATTTCCCCCAAAACTCAAGTTAAATTTTGTGACTATAAAGACTCAATTTCGCTCAATTTCACAGAACAACACATCTGCAACTGGATAACAGAAACTTCTGAAAAGACTACAGGACTCAGAGATGATTATTTCTTCCTTGGGATTTTATTGGAAATATTATTTTTGGAAGGATAAAATAAACTGAGGGAACTGAATAAAAATGACTATACGCTCACCATTCTTATTATCCTTCTGCACTCACAAAACTTCTTGCATACCAGGTTTACTAATGGTTGGGATCGATCTGTACCTGTTAATGTTGATAATGTGGCCATCGTCTATGTTCCTCTCCTTCATCGACTGGTAGGCCTCACGTGTGCATATCGACAGGGCAAGGATGTTTATCTGGAAGAAAACACCCACTGAATAGGCCTTGGTCAGACAAAACAGCTTGCAAAGAGGAGTTTTTTTTGGCCTTATCTATTAGGGTGCTGATATAGTTTGACCCATATTGTCAGTTTGGTGTCATAAACAGTAGGTACATTAACGGACATTGACAAGTTACACTCCTGAGCTCTTCAAGTAACAGTGTTACTGCCATCCTATTTCCCTGGCTTACATTTTCACCTGTGTAACAATGCAGTGCAATTTACCCAGAAATACTTCCCCAGTGACACCTGTGTTCACAGCTGCAACTTCAATGATATGGCTAGTAATACAATTACAGTTACTGAAACGAAAATGAATAACTGATATTTCATTGAGTAATGTAGTTCATTTAATTACTGGAGCTCAGTCATTAAGAATTAATTTCTGTATATTAAAAAGTAGGAGTTCAGTTTGGAAGGTGGACATTTGCAAAATGCCCAGACAGAGGTGTGTAGCTTTAGTACGGGCTATGGTAGATATGGACAGTAGAGAATGGTTAGGAACCGCTTACATCAATCATTGTCCTCCAACCTTCAGTCCGGCCACTCAACAACGGCTCTGCACAGGCTAAGCCAGCATTGTTGATGCACACGTCTACACCTTGGTGAAGAGTCTTGATAGCAGAGAACATGGACAAGATCTCCTCTTCAATGGAGAGATCACATTTGTAGGGGAACAGGGTGCCTGGGAAGCCTGCACTCTGACACTCCGCTGCCAGTTTCTAAACCACAATCAGAAAAGATGATGTTGATATTGCAATGAGACCCCCAGAAGAGCTATTTTATGACCTCTCAACTTCAAGTAAGAATCATAATAATAATAACCAATCTAAGTGGCCTAGAACCAAGCCTTTTAAGTAAAGCTGGGCAATTGACCAAATTTTAATTTAAATTACGAATTTAGCTTCTAACAATCAAAACAAAATAATCAACATAGAATTATGATTGTGCCGCGTTTTGTGATGACGCTCCCGTTTTATAAATCTAGAGCACCCTTTTTCAGCTCCTTTTTATTTTCGCAGCTGAATTATATTTAGTCCAAGAAATCTACAGTTAAAAAAACATTTGCGTTAATAATTCTTTATGTTTTAACTTGTGGAACGCGATAGATAATATTCATATAAAGGATACATTACTGAAACTGGCCCAATGAGCCTACCACATTTTAAATAATATTAGTAATATTTTTCAGAGGAAACCGTAATCCGCGTAAACACTCAATCCTACAAAACTAAGGGTAGATTGATGCAAAATGGATTATTAATAATTATTATTCAGATGTGGTGACGTCACGCACACCCCAAAATATCCCAGAGCGTTGCCCGTTTAAAAGAAATTAATCTTAAACTACTTATTAACCGATACATCTCAACAATTTCTAGCATTGTATGCAAACAGACTTCTAGCCGCATCCTACACATGTAGCTCACATAAAATGCAGAATGAAGAAGCTAAACGCCACATGAACGCGCAACAGTTTCCGTGATCCTGGACTTCACGAACCACCTAGCCAACTAGCTAATCTTAGCTAAGTAGCTAGCCCAGAGCATTATGCCTCGGCTCATCGTGTGTTTAAATCAGTACTTCGACAACAGTTCCCGTGTTCTGTGCTACTGCTATAAAGTCTAACTGTTGCCCCGATTTTTTAAATAATAAGAATGAACCTCAATTTTGTCCACGCTCCGGGCACAGCCAACCACCTTCATGCCGTGCTGCACAAGCTCCCGGGCAACAGCCGCTCCGATTCCGACCGAAGCCCCGGTCACCAAAGCTACTCTGCCTTTCCAGCGCTCCATTTGTTCCAGAAATACACAGATAAGATATGAAATTCAGTTATTATATATATTCCAATGAAATCGGCTGACTCTTTTCTAAATAGTTACGAACAGTCCAACCCAGCCCCCAAGTACTTTCACATTTACTGTTTTCAGGCAAAGGTAACGCAAAGAAAGCTCCAATTCCCGCCCACTCACTAAATATTAAACAGCACGCAGTTCGTTTTTTTTTTAGTTATTCAGTATTTCATGCAGTTTAACTACTTGTGAATTTTAGTTAGCTTAACAAATTATCATAGCTAACCAAGTTTCAGTTAAAGTAAAGTAAACTATGTGAAATAATATCCTTAACTGATTAACAGAAATAGCTCCAGTACCAGTGAAAAATCCGGACCTGCCTGTTCTTTACGCATTGGTCTCTAATTTACAGTAGCAGTGTTATTCACTTTAGAGTAGAAGGCCTCAGGGCAATTAAGCAATACATATCAATTATTATAAAGACCAAAAGGAGTGTCAACAGTTTAAAAAAATCCCAAATTTTACATTCTTCAAAATAACCCCATTTTTCTTTGATGACAGCACTGCAAGCTCTGCATTCTTTCAACCAGCTTCCAGATTTAGTAACTTTGAATGTTTCTCCAACAATGGTACTTTTTATGAACACTTTTCATTTTGTTGTTCAACAACTTAAATGTTGAAATCTAAGCAAGTCTACAGGGAGAATTACACAATCACATGCTTTTGTTTGTGCATAATTACCAGATGCATGATGAAATATTCTATCCAATGTAGGGTGTGTCCTGCCTTATTCTTGTTTTACAAAGAAGTGTTCAGTGCCAGTTCTCTTATATAGTGATTTACATTTGACAGAACAAATATATTCAAATACCCCTTCTCCAAATGCATAATATAGACAGACAGACACACACAAACACACACACACACACACAGATGTTTGTATTCACATGTTTGTAGCGACTGCCAATTCATTTCTATGGGAAAAACCCTAATCCAACTAATGACAACCTTAACCCCTACCCAGCCATAATTAACCATAATTGGGCAAACAAAATCCATGACTTGAAATGTTTAGTTTTTTGATCGAAGTTACTGATTTTTATAAAATTGAGTTGAGGGGACTGGAAAATTTGGGCCCCACACCGTAACTCATACATAACCACAGGCACACACACACACACACGCACACTTTTGAAATAGTTTCAACACTCTTTTACTGTATGTGTAATCCACAAAAAAAACGGAAAAGATTGCTTCAATCAGGCTCTTCCGCTTTTCTTATCTGTGACATTGTTATCCTCATTATTATGTCTGACATAATGTTCCTGCTTCCTTTACTCATGTTTAAGTTCGTACCAATTTTTCTATATACGTAGTTTTTGCTGTGCCACTGTTATTGACACCTGTCCCCTGCAACTTGCAGCACTCACAATTATAAAATAAAACATTAGTCTATTATTGGTAATAGCCAAAACTACTGTGTTTAACCCGTTTACTTCCACTAGTCACAACTGTGACCACATGTATAAAATAATGTTTTTAAGTTGTAAAAGAATGACTGTTGACTGTAAAACCAAAAGACTTCCTATAAATGAAAGTAGTGGATGTCTTGATGGTGACTTTTGGGGGCAATGTCGGTGCTGGGGGGACAGCAGAGTACAGGGAAGCCTGACTGCTTGAGGAAAGAAGTTATTGCAGTGTCTGGCAGTGACTGTTTGGATGCTTTCGAACGTTCTGGATGGGTGAGAGGGGTTTGTCACCATGCAATTTGCATGTTCCTCAGCCTCTGTAGAAAGCGGAGACACTGTTGGACTTTCTTGGTGATGGAGGTGGTGTGCAGGTGTAGTTTTTTGTTTGAGCCGAATCAGGAGTCAGAAGTCGCTTGTGTACAATTTCAGTCAGTTCTTTATTGCAACATCAAAGTTACAACCAAAACTGGACACCCTGCAAAAGTGTGTCCCATGACGAATTACACTGATTTGTATACATTTTTTCATATCTCTTATCAAGATATTTGTTACAGGGGAACCTGTCCTAAGCATCATGTTTCTGGACCAACTGCAATCATTGTGTTTCCTTACCGGGGCTCTGGTATTCTGCCCCTCAGTGTATTCACTATTATTCCCTGTCTTTTGGTGTCAATTTTCTTCCATGCCCCTATGTGATAATATTGTCAATCATTTCCTTTTTTGGTCAAGGCTTCTGAAAAGCACAATCCTAGCAAGATGGCCTCCACAATGTTCTATAGTCTTGACCGACCAAGGACATTACAGAGCAGACCTGAGCAAAACCTCCAAGGAGTTCCATGACAACCAAGGTGTCTTCTTCGATAATAACCAGTAATACTCTTGGCACTCTCAGCTCGCCATATATTGCTTAGCTACAGAGCCAATTATATTCCTTGGTCTTCAAACATAACGATAAGCTTCATCACTAACAAAGGCAGCTAGTCATACATGCAAAGTTACAATAAGATACAGATACAAAAACTTTAAGGTTATTATCAGGTTCAGCAGTACTTGGTCTATATTCTCCAAAGGTCACTAGGTCACACTCTATACGATTTACAGCAGCTTCTAGTTGTATCTTTAAAATGTATTAATGATTACATTCTCTAAGTGTTATATAGTACAATATAATATCCCATACAGGGTCCAAGAGAGGTTGTCTGCCATGTGCACTCCCAGGGACTGGGACTGTCTTAAAATTAAAGCCATTGATGTTCAAGGGACAGCAAGCAGTCAGATTCTTCCTGAAGCTAACAACTATTTCTTTTGTCTTCACAACATTTGCCATGCCCAGCAGGTTCAACTTCCCAACCTGCCTCTGTGGGATGATTGTGTTGAATGATGAACGGAATTACTGAACAGCATTCTAACATAGTTGTCTTTTCTATCCATTTGTGAGAGGCTGAGGTGAAGGATAATGGAAAGGGCATCATCAATGGTCAAAGATGCCGGAGCTCATAAAGATCACAATGGCGTCAAACTCACAAATCATTCTTTACCAATGATAATAAGCTATTAATTACTTTAACATGTAACAATTCAATATTTTCTATCCACATCTGTCAGTTTCAACAAACTTTTTATCTGCATCAGATTTTTCTTACTCCTCTTTGTGGTCCTTCTCATTAGCATTAGCATCCACAACAGCTGCTCTTTTCCTCACTGTCTCTGCTTGTTTTCATTAGCATTAGCATCCACGAATGCTGATTTCTCCTCGCTATCGCTGCTTGTTCACATTAGCATTAGCATTAGCACCCACAAATGCTACTCCTCTACTCACTGTCTGTTTGTTCTAATTAGCATTTGCATCCACAAACGCTGCTCCTCTTATTGCTGTCTCTGCTTGTTGTCATTAGGATTAACATCCACAACTGCTGTTCCTCTCCTCGCTGTGGGAAAAGGCTGCAGCATCCACAACAGCTGCTCCTCTCCTCACTGTCTCTGCTTGTTCTCATTATCATTAGCATCCACGAATGCTGATCTCTCTTCGCTATCTCTACTTGTTCATATTAGCATTAGCATCCAGGAATGCTACTCCTCTCTTCACTGTCTGTTCTAATTAGCATTAGCATCCACAAATGCTGCTCCTCTTATTGCTGTCTCTGCTTGTTCTCATTAGGATTAACATCCACAACCACTGTTCCTCTCCTCGCTGTCTCTGTTTGTTCTCATTAGCATTAGCATCCACAAAAACTGTTCCTCTCCTCGCTGTCTCTGTTGGTTCAGATTAACATCAGCATCCACAAACGCCGCTCCTATTCTCACTGTCTCTGCTTGTTCTTCTGTCAGGTTTTCTTGTTCATTTCTGCTCTATTTGGGTTCCTATGGCTTTGGTGCTTTGCCAAAAAATTAGAAATATTACTTTTCAAAATATTCTTTTAATTGTTTTGCTGTAACAACCTGGCATATGTAACCTCAAATATTTTAGTGACTAAAAAGTTTTCTGTGCCTGTGGTGTATTTTTTCCCTTTCAAATTAAAAGTCAGATAAGTGAGACATTGCCCTACTAATTTAGGTTACCAGTTGTAGATCTTCATCCATATAATCTTAGCTGTAATGAGATCCATAAAGTACTATATGACTTTTCACATTCATGAGGTCAAATGTATCTACTTTCACCTTTCCCTTTGCAGCCACTGGGTGGCACTGCTTCAGTTTTCAGTGAATCTGCCTCAAAATTTAACAGGTTCCAGTCCATCATCCGTACAATGTCTCTACAAAGTTTGAAATAGAAGCCAAATACAAGTTATTCGACTTGTCTTGACGGAAAATTAATTGACAACAAAAGTAGAAATAAATAGCCAAAAAAAGAGAACTTTTTGTGATGAATAGGAAGTAAGACAAACCAAAATAGCTGTCTACCTGATCTTCTTTCATAATCACTTGTCCTGTTCAGAGTCGCCTATGGGTATAAACCAGGATGGGTTACCAACCCATTGCAGGGCACACTCACACAGACACACCTATGGACAATATGAGGATGATGATGGGGGAAATCACAGTAGACCCCCTGAGGACAGGGGGAAGAACAAGCAAACTCCACCCACAAAGCCATGGCAGAGACTCGAACCCTATTTCCATTGACAGCATTTCCCGTAAATTCTAGAGTAATTTCTGGGACATAATAATTAGCAGTTATGCCTATGAAACACTCATAACTGCTGTTTTAGCAAAGGAAATTCTAGGACTGTAAGATTGTTTTGTAATTGCATAATAAATTGCAGTCATGTCTACAAGCGTAGACTGTGAAGGAGATATCTGTGAGCAGTTGCTTCCAAAATGTGGCACCAACCTTCCACACGCTATAACACAGCGCCGCCTTGGGCAGGCGGATGCGCACACGCGCGACGCCGGAGAAAGATGGCGGCGCCCGTCCTCAGAGTGTCTACCCCTCGGTGGGAAAGAATAGCTCGGCTATTAGTCTGCATGTTCGGTATGGTGCTGTCAATTTACGCCCTCCATGTAGAAAGGGAAAAGGCGAGAGACCCAAATTACCAAGCCATGTGCGACGTGATCACTTCCATGGGCTGCTGTAAAGTGTTCAACTCCAGGTACCTTGGGCAGTTATTGGTAAATAAAATAAAATTCAAAAGAAACAAAAAAGTGTACCGCCACTATATGTACTATATATAGAAGTTTATGACAGTGTCTGTAAAACAGTGACGACCGATGCAAGCTATTATATGAACGCTGATAGTAAATTTTGAGTAGATAAATTGCAGCTAGCTGACTTAATCTCGTGAAAAGATTTAGTGAGTGAAACGGTGCATCACCGATGAATTATTTTGCAAAATGGTCCAAGTTATATTTCCCTTTTCTCTTATTTGAAGAATTACTTTGTGCTAAATATGATTAGTATGTCTCTAGTAATATAGTTCACGGTAAACTGGGTTAACATTTACCTAGTGGAAGAGAGTTGTAGTTTAATATTAAGTACATTATAGTTTTTCTTTGTACTGAGCTGGCTATATGCTTTTTTTTTACTCCTGCGTAGTCTTTTTTGTTCTTGGGTAATACAAGCCACCATACAGCGACAAATTGCTCACTTGCTGTGTCATACATTTGCATCTATTTAGGATGTTTTACAGGTAACATTATTTCGAGACTGCTCCGTGTTTGAAAAGATGTGCCGCTAATATTTACATGCAGTTATTGTAGCAGACCATACCATGTTACCCCTTTATATTGAAGCAGTCACTATGAAGGATTTAACATTTCTGACATTATGTTCGAGTGGGAAGGTTGGACGGATTTGTGATCGAAAACACATGAGATTTTTAGACCTAATTACCTGAGGTCGGAGTGGTTTTCTATGGCCTTTCAATCCACTGTTAATCTCATTGTACAGGCTGAGCTTGCTAGACGTATGGCTACCACTCATGGTAAAATCCCTCAATTAATGGGGCTTGAAACTAAATGAGCAAAATATTTGTATATAATTATAGTATCGAGGTATGTAAGTCTTCGGGCTCTTGTTATTAAAACGAGTTTCATTATATTTAGTGGCACACTACTGCTTTTCTTACAAAACCAGATTTGAATTGGAATTGCTTGGTGGTTGAGTTAAGTGGTTGTTAGTTTCAGCCAATTTTTCTTTTTACTTCTACATCTTGTATAGGGCCTCTGTTGTCATTTGAAATGGGCTCCATATTTGACATTGGTTGACATTAGTAAATAATCTACATTTCACTTTAGCAGCAGCAATGCATTTTTTCCTAACATAATTGTTTACAAGTGTATTCAAAATTGAAAACTGAGTCCGCTTTTCATTATGCTAATTTTTGTGCATGTAAAATGTATCTTTGCACTGGCAAGGAAAAGTACAAAAATATGTCAGCAGTAGAGGTCTTGAATTTAAAGGGTTTCTGGTGAATAATAATAATTCCCCCACGTGGATCAATAAAGTGATCAAAAAATAGTTTCAAAATAGTTATTACACCTTTGGCATTTATAAGAACTGCAAGTCTAAATGCTGGCATCATTAATTTTAACAAATTAAACTATCCAACCTTTGTCGTTACCAAAATGATCTTTTTGGTTTATTGCCTCAAAGGTGGACCATGTTAAGCCTGTTGTTATCTATAGGAATTCTAGTTTTACCAGTTGGTTTTCTTTTTCTTTTGTCTCTTAGTTTCTGCACAGAGAAATAATGGAGTAAGCAAAGTCTTTCCTGCTACCAATGTCCTTACACTTCTGGTTTTGTTTTGGTGTAAGGAAGCTGCAGGAGGGATTATGTCCTGTCTCAAAAAACTAAATTAATACTGATCTGTAATTTCAGTTCAATAATATACATAAGTTTATGCAGCAGTTCTAATGAATGTATGGGCCACTTTACAAGAAGAGCAAAAAAGTGGCGACCTAGTGCTCTCTGGGGTTCAAAAACATAAACCTCCCACTGACAGTAAAGACAGGTTAAAGCAATCTGAAATGGTCCTGTAAGGCACTGTGATTGAAGACCATAATGTCTTGATTCCATTTATTTACTTATTCTCATTTATTTTTTATATAAATGGTTGTACCGTCAGTTTTCTTCTCAACTGTGTTTATATATTTCAGTGATTTCTAGTGTAGTAGTTTGGTGGTTGCTTGCTAAGCTGTGCATGTTAAAATGGTGAAATCGTTTGAGAAGCAGTCATGCTGATATGGCAGAATAATAGATCTCATTATCTTACACAAATAAAGGAGAGCAGAATTTACGTACAAGTAGCTGACCGATTATACTGCCAACTGTTGGAAGCTGCGCTTCCCCCATTGTAAAAATCACCATCCACTACTAGTGTTGTCATATTTCCTGTTTTTTCTTTGGTATTACATTTTCTTTTAACACTTCTCCATGGCTCCTCCAAGTAGCCTATGTAAGCATTTATTCAGCAAGTTTCCCACCGTAAACTTTCATTACATTATTGGTCTTGACAGTTTAATGTATTCAATACATTACAAAATTTACAATACACCATTGACATTTGGTTTTTGCAATACAATATTTTACACATTTTAATTATTTCAATGTGTTGGCATTGTCTACAGGCATATAATGTGTTCACGTTATTTTTAATATTTTTTAAATAGATCTGCCTCCAGCTCAACCCCCCAACAGACTTTTTTTTTTTCTTCTTTCCCCTCGCCTGTGCCCTCACCCCCAAGTTCTTTCACACCTCACCAGAGGGGTGTGCCCCACAGTTTCAACACCTCTGGTGCATACCACTAGTATATCTTTTATAGTATTTACTCACAGAAAATTTTAGTCATAATTAGGGATGTAAGCAATTAATCGATTATCAATTAATTGTCGATAAGAAATTACTCGATTAAAATTAATTAATT
>JAODKF010000042.1:17060574-17074101 GCA_026779585.1 Mormyrus proboscirostris | reverse complement strand
TCATCTTCACTAGTCTAAAACAGAGGGAGCCATGAATTTTAAATTTAAAATTCTCTCGTTTCAGAATAAGCTGTTGTAGTGGCTGTTTCAAATAAATATACTGTTTTTGTATGTCTGTGAAGCCCTTCTTTATATAATAACATGTCTAACTGATACATTTTTCAATATAAATCCAAGTCTACAGTTTGGATCTATTCTTTAAAACTACTACATTTATCTAGTCTATAGCCAGCCTGACCTATACTTCCCACCCAGTTACTTTTTTGTGCTAACTACAGTTTGTACTTCAAATCACTTGACAGTAGCATCACAGCTAAATGAATAGCTTCAAAAACATCAAATCTGTAGGTTTGTGCACTAATTATTTTATGTACTGAGAAATACTGAAAGGAATGGATGATGGGGACAAGGGCCTGACTAATTTTCAGAAACAAAATGCTACAGATGACCAAATGTTTATTCTTTCTGTTTTATCATTGCTCTCATTCTTCTACTGCTGATGCAGCTTGTTCCACTAGCCTACAGTAATGTGCAGCTCTTACAAAGAGGAGCTGTTTTTGTTTTATGGGGAAACAAAACCAGTCAGGGGTGCTCTAAAAGCAAAATATCAGGCTCAAAACTCAATCAGAAGATGCAAATTGGACAATATATTTAAAATTTTGTACATATGAATATATACACCCTTAACTATATATATTAAAGGTGCATATACATTAGGATCAGGTAGGCCAATGCCTTTGGCATATTGCAAAAAAACAACCCTATTTTTTTAGTGTAGTGTGGCACATAAATCCCCTCCCCCACACTTCCTCATCCTCATGCTCTGCTAAACTCTGAGGTTAGGGTTGTCTAGACAACGAGCAGCATATCTCGCCCAGAGCAGGCAAGAAGTTTCTGCTGCAGCTAGCGAAGCACTACCAACAGGCTCTGAGCAGTTTCCTGTCAGCAAAGTGAAAATAACACATCAGAACACCCGCTATAATCGAACATCTTTCGTTCAATGCCTCCTTATATCTGAGAACCATTATTATTATTGCCCATATATAGGCGTATAATTAACACCCATATATAAATATATAAACACCAAATCAAAAAAAATTCACAAACAATATAAATTAGTTTTTGTGATGACGATAAGTATCCTAAAATTGCATGACTTCTTCAAATGAAGTAAAATGACTTTCATATCATAGTTAATAAATAGTTATTAAACCCAAAGTATAGAGTTTGTGAGAATGATAGCTTGTGCCTTTGTAAATCATAATGTATCAGTGATAAAGTGATGTGGTGTTTCTCAGAAATACAAGTAGCTAAATGAAGTATGAAGTTTTACCGTTATCATCTGTCATACTGAAACATCTGCAAGTACAAACATTAAAAATGATTGACGTGGGTAAAGGTAGCTGTGCAATGAAGCACGTAGACATGCTAGCCATGCTTGGGTTGCAATACATCTGCTGTGTAAGTATAATATACTGCTTATAGGCTTTTTAAATGCTGATGAGTTACAATTTAATAATGTCCCTCGTTTCCTGGTTACAATGCAAAATTATGCCTTATTTTATTAAGACATCTGTCCAAGACTCATTGAAATCCACAGTAGTGCATATTCACAGGGTACCAAATCTGTCCTAGTTTGTTAGACTCAAAGACAGTGTGGGGTAATTTCGAGCGGGAGTTCATGGGATATATTCTGTTAGAAAATAGTGGAAAACATATTGGCATGTTGTAAACACTTCATGCACCTCACTGCTTCAGTTTAACATTAAATAGTTTTGTCATTGTGTTTGAAATAATCTTTCATGTTATTACAACAGTTACATACCTTAATTAACATAACCACATATAGATTTGATCTAAACCAAATTCTTTACTCACAATGGAAAGGGGTAAAGCAGATAATTTAGCAGATTATTTTATCAGTCCCTGAAGCCAGTGGGGTTTATGGGCCTTACTCAAGGGGGCCAGGAGTTAAATTATACTGCTTACCATGAGATTTGAACCAACTCTTTTGATCACTGGCATACAGTTTTAACTGACTGAGCTACAAACTTCCACAAGTGTTTTGGCTTATGCTGCTTGTGTGTCTCTTCCAAACTATCATTCCACCTTCCATATCACTTCTACAGGGACATGGTGACCATCATGAACCACTATTATTAAACCATTATGAAGATTATTCCAACTAACGAGCTCTTGCAGATGAACTTTTGATTAGAGATGGTGAACTGAATGTAGCCTGATACAGAAGCATGCTTTGGAGGCACTGACCATCCTCACTCACAGTTCTTTCACAATTTTTATTCGATTTGTATTTTTTGACTCATTAACATCAATAAGGTTGTCAGAAGCGGCCATCCACTGAACATGGTGAACACCACACCCATTGGGTGTCTTTCGAGTGCAAGCGGGAGGCCTTCTTCCTGTGGTTTACATCACGTGGGTGACAATCAGCTAAAAAGGAGGAGATCTCTCTCTTACTGGCCTGTTTCTTTTACAACCTCAAGAGTGGAAGCCGGTAAGATTGTTGGGCAAGTTTTCCCTCCTTGAAAAGTGATTAACAAATAACTAAGAAATGCCTATATTTCAATATGCACTTATTTTGAATCTTCTGAAGTTAGATATAAGGTATTTTTAAATTTAAATATTTTTTTAATTTTAAATGTTTAAAATTAATAATCATTTCAAATTTAATGATAAAAACATTAAATGAAACTAAGTTCATGATCTAAACTGTGACAATTTACTTTGACTTATTTTTAATTTGTGCTTAAAATGATTGTGCTTCCATGTTATATATCAGGTTTCTGGTCTTCGCCTGAAGTGAAGCGGAAATGTAGTAATATTAATGTTGTAAAATGTAACTTCTTCAGCCTGGTGCAAGCTGAATAGTACACATTTGTGTCAGCATGTAAGGTCAGATTTTAGAATAGCGATATTCTGTATTTGACAGCTTAAATACTTCTATCATTATGAAGTCAAAAAAGGTATAATACTTATGCACCACAAAATGGCTTCTTTTTACAAAGCAGGGCTTCATACTGTCTTCATCGTCACTCAGGAAGTTTAATGTTCCTAATAAATGAATGCTGTTGTGTGAAAAATTAAGACTTTAGGCATGAATAAAAGTACTCTGTCAACAGCTCTTCAATATAACTTAATTTGTCTTTTATAGTATTATTCCATACTTTTAATATTACAATTTAATGTGTAAAATTTCCACTATGGTTATGCCTGAATCTTTTTGAACCTGAATTGAACAGAAATGTTTGAAGTGCTTCAGAATTTTTTTAATATGGTGTTCTTATTAATGATATGTACACTTGTTACTGGTAAAATGGTGATTCAAAAAGAAGCATGTTATATGAGAAATTCTATTAGCATTTTCTAATTATTGTTTAGTTTTATTTCATTTTCAGTCTGTGACTGAAGGTGGGGGGTGTTAATGGAGGGATGATTTGGAGAGTGAATGTAACTCAAGAGTGTGGCCCAAGAAATCAACGTCGCCACCTGGTGGAAGAAGACCCTGGAGATACAGTGCAGTCATCCATAAAGTAGAAAGCAGTACTAAACTCCGCTGCACAGTGTAGTGTTTCCTACTTTATGGATGAGTGTACTGTTGGCTTCTGTGGAATCCGGACCAGGAAATAAAGATCAGACAGGCAGCCCAATGTGTAACATATGCTGTTAATAAACCCAAGGAAGTTTGTTTGTGTTTATTAGTGACAATTATTATCTGTCATTTGTTATGGTGAATTTTCCTTTATGCAATTTAGATGAATTTTCACATTTGCTGTATTAAATAAAAATATAATCTACAAAACCTTGTCATATTTGCATTTTATATTTTAGGACACATTCTAATATTAAAATTCTATTGTTAGTAGTAAGCACTTAATTATATTTTAGGGTAACTTAAGGCTTTGTTCTCAAACTGGTGATAAACATTGATACAATCCAACTACAAAACATCAATACTCATGCATCAAAATTACAAAGTTTTTTGTAATGTAATGCCAGTGGCATTAATTGGGGTGTCCAATTAAACTGAAGAAAACTGAACTAAACTATGTTATCATACAACATTGCTACATCATTGCCAACTCCACCCATCTCTTTAGGTAATATTACATCATTAACTGGAAGCTGTATTGAAAAACAGCACAGTGTTTGCAAAAAAATACACTTTATTCTTGCAAAAATAAATTTTAAATTAGTCTCAAAATCTCCCTGGACCAGTTTTTTGGCAATTGCCAGCTAAATGTCTACAAGTACATAGATAATGTGAAGGACAAAGATACAGCTATATACAGCTATATTCACAAATGAACCTCCATTTACAGAAATGATTTTTAAACAACATATACTACTGATTGAGGAACAAAAACTCCCTAGAGACATGTTAGGTATCCGTTGAAACTAAAACGTGAACACTCTTTTGCACTGTATGTCATTGAATAGATTAACTATACTTACACAAAGTAGCAAACTGTCAGCTCTTTTGTAAATGGTACGAATAAAACATAAGGCAGAAACCAGGATACATACATTCCCATCATACTCCAATAAGTGTATTAAGACTAACAATCATCACTTAAGGCTAAAATCCAGCTTTTTTAAGCTTCAGCTTCTAAGCATCTAATACTGAGATACTAGTTTAAATAGTTCTGTAAAGCAGCGACGTGCCAGAGAAGCACAAAAAGTACCGTCGTAGCAGTTACAGAAATTTATTGAGGGACAGTTGTCAAGAAGTTGTTCCTTTCATTAAGGAAAACTGTCAGCAAACCTTTAACAATATCACAATAAAGGATTTCCTTTTTCAGCTATACAAACATTCATTGTGTTCTTTTCACAGTTTGAAAAGCACCTCATATTGTCAAAAACTTGATTGTATGTTCTGCAAAGCTATTAGCTGCACATGCTGCAAAAGAAACTTCATTTAAAACAAGAATCGGGGCTGTCCAATTAATAGTATTGTATTTCCCAGAAACCCATGTCACCCCCCACCCCACAATCTAATACTTACTCCTCCCACACTCCCCCAGCCTGTACAATTTGTAGATGTACTGGATGGACTAACTGGAGATGTCAAAGCCAATAAATATAAATAAATGTTTGTACTTGAATACCAGGAGTCCTAGTTCTAGCATGTAGCTCTGAAACAACACCTCCTATTTACTGCACATTCCACTTACATGCCAGCTTACACAATCTTTCCCCACCAATCAGGTTTTTACCTGTATTTCTATGTCCTAATGTCCATGTCTTAAAGTGTCATTTATATTATGAATATGTCTTAATATTTACATTCTATGGCCAGCATTTTCCATGACATAACAGCTGTGTAGTCATTTAGTTACCATTTACATGTTTATTTGCTATCAGAGTTTGTGTCCCCAGAATGCCAGCTCCTGTCATCCAAAGACATAAATTGCATCAATCAGCCTTTTGTCACATATCACAAGACTCAGTGCCATTGTGTTTGGGTAACAAAAGATGCATGTATGCATTTGTTGATTTGCACAACTGCACTGACATGTCCATTTTGCACATTAAAAAAAAATGAACAAAACAAACATAGTTATTTACAGTCTACACAGTATACTCTTGGCTCTATAACTCATACATATATATATCTATATATATATATATTGTTTTGAATCAAGGACAAGAAATATTGATGAACAAGTGACTTTAAGTTGCCTAATGGCTGAATGGTTAACATAGTTTCTGCTTCAGATATACACATATATATATACACATGTACAGTTGAGTGAAGCTTGGGATCCAGGTATGGGGTCAGGTCATTTATCTGCCAGCCCTGGAGCACTTTGTGTGCCTTGACGTAATGTAATCAGCTTCACCAAATTTGAAAATGTGCCACCGCTGACTAGGACTACAGTTAAATGACATAACTAAAGTCTCCCACAGTAAATTTAGCTAAGTATGGGCAGGGGGATTCACTTTTGATAAATTACACTGAATGAAAATATTGCAATATAAGAAAAATATTATTACAAGCATACCTAATTCTCCCCACCTCTCCAAAAAAACTTAAAATTAAAAATAAAATTCCCCCACAGTAATTTGCACCCCAACATATTTTGCTGACTGGCGATCAGACTACTGCTGATAGAATTTGCGAAATGGGGAGGCTGGCGACCAAAAAAAAAAAAGAACAGCATAAACTGTATTACAGAATATTGTGCCCCACAGGTCCTGTTCCTAGGATGTCTGAAAAAAGATCCACGGAATATGTTTAGAAGGCAGATAGCTGTGTTTAAGAGTAGGTGGGTATAGCCTCCATTTCACCCTCTGCCACAATTCCAATTTTAGGGTGATTTGGGGTCTATCATGGAAGATTTGCAGGTGTAGATTTTCATCCATATAATGTTCTTATAAAGTGTAAGAGTAATTAAAGTAATAATAATAAACAGAGTTATCCTGTTCACAAGGTTAAGGTTCTTATTTACTCTAACTTACTCAAGGCTTTCCTATCAGTATGCACTGTTATTTCAATTTTCATGTTATTTGCCTGAAAATTTGAACAGTCTTCATCTATATAATGTGTCTACAAAGTTTGGAAAAGATCAGACAATTATCTATCAGTCAATTATCATGCTGGCTGAGGCTGCTCAATTCTTTGTCATCACTATGCAGCACTGCTTAATTTTTTGGCTAATTTGCCTCAAAATGTTGTCAATTTAAGTTTGCCATCCATATATTCAAAGTTTGAAAAACGTCTATACTTTTAGAACTATGGTGTTCATAAGACCAAGTGTTAATATTCTACTGCTTCCATTTTCTTCCTTTGCTACCACACTGCTTGATTTTTGGGGTAATTTGTTTGAAAATGAAATCATGTGTAGGTCTCCATCCATATAATGTTTGCATGAAGCAGTAAAGAGATCCATGATATAGTTTTTGACCTATCATATTCACAATTTCAAATGTCATCTGCTTTGACACTTCCCATTGCTACCACTAAGCAGGGTTTAAATTTTTGTGTGATCAGTCTCAGAATTAAATCAGTTCCAGTTCAACACACAAACAACCTGCAAAGTTTGAAAAGATCCATCAAATAGTTTTTGAGTTAACACCTTAAAAAGAAAGCATCTGAGGCATCCCAAAACTACCTGTCCCAGGAATACATTTAACAGCTCCTCACAAAGAAACAATGGGCCTCATTCACCAACCGTTCTTATGAACAAATTTGTTCTTAAACCCCACATACACACTTTTTTTTTTTTTTTACAAAGATTCTGACATTCACCAATGTTTTCTTATCTGAATTTGTTCTTCTGTTGCTAAGAACAGAATCTATGCACACTCAAGACCATTCATACGCACATTTGAGTACAGATAGTTTGTTCAAAATAATTGGTTATAGCAGTTTTGTTCATTCTGTAGTTCATAAAATGATAGTATTTTAATAATTTATAAAAGTAAAATATAAAAAATAATTTCAAAGTGTAAAAATTATTTTCATGGTAGTACTGTAATGGCGATCATGTGGATTATAAATAGGTCAGAATCTGCAAAAAAAGGGAGTATGTGGGGTTTAAGAACAAATTAGTTCGTAAGAACGGTTGGTGAATGAGGCCCTATGAGTGTTTCTTGAACTTAAAAATTCTACCCAGTAGTGTAATCATAACAATGGACAATAGTCCCTGGAGATAAACAAGGCCATACTGGCAAAAGAGCACACAAATGTGCAATATATGAAGATGTATGCTGTCCATAAGAACATAAGAAGTTTATAAACAAGAGGAGGCCATTTGGTCTATCAAGCTCGTTTGGGGAGAACTTAACTGGTCTGTCATATTGAAAACTAGTAGCTAGAGATTTCTTCATCTGAATCAAGTCCCTACAACTGATACTATCAGAAGACACAAAAACCAGAACAAAATTCCAGTTCACACAAAAACCTACATACTAACAAATCAATGGAGGACGGAGGACCCAAGGACCCAAACCAGAGAATGTGCTTCAGGATTGAAGAGAGCCACTGAATGCTGAAGAAGTCTTGCTTGAAATTACTCCATAGGGGTTCTGTCTTTCATAACCAATGTAAAGCTTACCTGCAATAGGGATAAATAACAAGCAGGCAAAGGATGTGTTTCTTATTCCATCTATTAAGCAAGGGTATACATGAGAAGAGTACAGCAATGAGAAAGATTAGAAGGTTACCATAGACTATATGAAACTTAAGTTAGGATACCCAGCTTGCTAAATACAATGGTTCCGAACAATAACACTTACACTTAATGCTTGTAATGCACGGTCCTCCTGCATCCCTGTTATTTCCACAGAAATACAAAGGACAAACAAGGAAAAACATGTAAAGGACTGAAAGAAACTCAGAAAAAAACAAAACAATGCAAATGATGGATATAGTAACCTAATACAGATCATTGAACATAAACCTCTGAATATTTCAATAGTGACATGAAGTTTTTTATATCTGTGTATTGTGTTCCAACTAATTTGTCATAATTAGCCTTTCCCCATCCACATGGGGTGACCAGATAATTCATTTCCGGGAGGACACTTTGAGCTACTTCAGGTTTTACAAACTAAAACTGAAAGGCTCCTCTGCTTGGCTAAATAGATCACTTCTTTTTGCACTTTGACTGGTTTGTTTCCTTGATTGAAAGAGTCATCCAGTTGTTTCACCTTAACATTAGTGACACATGCATGAATATAGAGACTAACCAATCAACACACAGCAAGAACTCAGTGCTTAAGTCAAATCCAGGTCCTTTTCAGTGAAATGGTAATTTACAAATTCTGTCCTAGCTCAAAGTGTCCTCCCTGATATGGATGATCTGGTCACCACAGTACATAATTATCCCCCTTGATTATTTTAATGAATGTTTAGTGATATTGATTCTTTGGGATTGTTACTTTGACTAGGCATAAAGATTTTAAATACTTTGAGACATACCACTATAAAAATAGTAGGCTCTAATGATTCGGCTGATCAGCATTTTCATTGATCTTTTTCCTGTTTGATGAAGGTTAGAGAAGTATAATTTCCCACAAATTAAATTTTAAGAACCTTGGCTCCTTTGAAATTGTAATGAAAATATTTCTTCACTATTGGAACAATAAAGTGAAAGGACTGTATTTATCATTTATATAGAAAATCAAACATTGTATTCAATGAATATACAAAGATATATTTTTCCTCACCTTTCCTGCCCCCAAACACTCCTCAACTTCAGTCTCAGATACAGCTCGGAGGAAGTTGGATGGAACTAGGCCCCGTTGTCCGTTCAGCTCTCCCTGAAACAGAGCTCCATGGTGAATACCCAATCATATTCCAGGCTGGGCAGTCCAATCACACACAAGTCTAGTCACACACTTTGGATTCCACACTCACATAGAAAAACCCATCGCTGTCCAAATTTCCAAACACCAACACAGTGTCCCCTGCTTTGAAGGTCAGCTCAGCCTGCAGAGAAATACAGGATGATTTGTATGATGGAGTAGTGTCTTTGTCAGCAAAGCACAACAAAGCCCATTTTTTAATGTGGTTAGACCTCAAAGCCATCACCTCAATATCAATGTTCGGAGAACTCTGCTGAGGATCGTAATCGAAGATCGCCACCATCCTGCAGGGAGTTCGGTCCTTAAGCTTCATAGCTGAGTGACGGGAATCTATGTACAATGACAAGACAATCAGCCAGGTCCTTTTGACTGAAATGGTTTTCAGTGTTTACAATGTTTACAAATCCTGTCCTAGCTGAAAGTGTCCTCCCTGACATGGATTATCTGACCTAAACGCGCAGCTTAACACAGCACTGCTTCTGTGAACATATCATAATTACGTGCTTCATATGGATGGATTTGTTTTTTGTGATTTTTTTTTAAATACAGCTTCAGCTATGAGTTTGTTTTTTAGTTTGGGAACAGGGTTGAAATTTTTTCGAAATTTTTTTGTAGGAAATTTAAAGATATAAAAAAAAAATTGAAAGTATCATGATTGCCATATTTTCTTCATGCCAATACACATCTTATCTAATGATGTCTGAAATATGTGGACCTAATTTCTGTGTATTTGTATGGAGGCAGTGTCATGGTCTGGGATCGTTTTGGGTTTGGTGAGCACAAAAAGCATTTGAAGACTGACAAGCAATCCACAAAGAGTGTGAAATCCTCCCTCATGCTGAGGCAGAACGCAAAAACACACGTGGGCCTGCTCCCACAGCTTTGCCCATGTCACGTTTCACTTCCTGTGTTAAAGTTGCCATTAGTTCTCAAAATAAAATGACCAATTTTTAATTCATTATTATATGAGATCTAATCTTCTACACTGTAAACACTGCCATGTGCCACACTTCAATTCATAAAGTTTTGCACTTCATAGCACCTCTGTCATGAGGTTGGCATAGATTTTCTTACTGAAAAAGTTCAAGTGCTCAAAAGTAAGATTTTCTGTTCTGGAAAAAAAAAAAAATTCCCATTGCTACTAATGCCAGAAAGTAACGAAGGGGAGGCTACGTAAAATTCCACTGGAAGATTTGAAAACTACAAGGTGGTATATTTTTGGGTTTGTGTGTGTAAGAGACAGACTGAGGTACCTGATATCTCCATGGGGACCTCTGCAGGCAGAAATCCACATTGCAGTAGCTGCTGTCTGCTCTCTTCATCCTCCACCTTGACCTCAGACACCATGTTGTATGGAATATAGCCAAAGTGGCCATTTGATTCTCCATAGTAAAAACCGTCAGCATCTTTATCTCCATATACCTGATGAAAACGCACAATAAATGTATCACATATTAACATGGGTTCTTAAAATTATTCCAGATGCTAATTTACTTCCATATACCAAAAGAAAAATTGCATTTAGCTGATATTCTTATTCTTTTTATCTGTAAAGATAAGGACCTGTTACTTAGTTAAGAGACAATGTTTAAAATTAAGCAATTGTAAGAAATTATATGGAAGTAAAACTGTCTCATCACAATTTGAATTTTATATGCCACTGAAATTCTAACATTGAATATTTATACAATGGAAATATGCATCAAATTTTGTGCTGCAGTGCCCAATATTTCTGAGACCGCGGCACAGTAGCGCCTCACTATGAAAAAAGCACGTCTCCGCTGGACCAGTGCTATAGCATGTCACTTATCAGCCAATCAGATAAAAGAAAGGGTCTACACAATAGCTAATCAGAAAATAATAGTATTGTATCTGGGTAAAATGCAACACAACAACCAATGTGGAATGTCACTCTTGCCTGTCTTCAAAACTTGAGAGCCCTGGTTAATGTAAAGTGTTACTGAAGAATATTATGTTGTATATTTTACCCAGATTGGTATCATAGTAGTTATGGTAATTTCTCAATACTTACAACTGCTAATCAAGAACTTTACATAATCAATGATTTGAAAAAATATTACAAAAAATATATTTGGAGGGCAAAAAGTGTACAACTAACAATAGCAAAATTATTCATTATTTAATTTGAGTAAATGAACTGCTATGAAATATGCATTATTTTCTCAGTTCATATACTACAGCAGGGTAGCAAACAGTGTTACCTGGATGATCTGTCCCTCCATGAAGGGCAGCTCCTCATCTGCGGTGTCTGGGTTCGGGGACATGATAGCAGGTTCATAAGGAAATAAAGCCACAAAGATACGTGTAGGATTGTCTTCAAAGAGCCCATCCAGATTTTTCCCAGCATCTGGGCCTGCCAGTCTCGCCCCATCTGGTTGTAAATAAAGGAGTATGTCTAAATATACAGTATATGTATCCAAATTTGTTAGCAGATGCACTACCAAGATCAGTGCTTGAAGTAAGGAAAAACATGTGCCGGTATTCCACTTGTTATTCAGCATCAGGAGCTGGTATTCCACTTGTTATTGTATCAGGAGCCGGTACTCCCCTTGTTATTCATCATCAGTTGCCGGTACTCCCTTGTTATTCAGTACGAGGAGCCAGTACTCCCTTGTTATTCAGCACCAGGCGCCGGTACTCCCCTTGTTATTCAGCACCAGGCCCCGGTACTCCCTTGTTATGCAGTACCAGGAGCCAGTACTCCCCTTGTTATTCAGCACCAGGCGCCAGTACTGCCCTTGTTATTCAGTACCAGGAGCCAGTACTGGCTTTATTATTCAACACCAGGAGATGGTACTCCCCTTGTTATTTAGCATCAGGAGCCGGTACTCCCCTTGTTATTCAGAATCAGGCGCCGGTAATGCCCTTGTTATTCAGCACCAGATATTTTCATCCAGTCGGACTTCATCTGCAAGCGATGTAAGTTAGTGGACTCACTCATGGTCAAGGTTCGTGACCTTGAGGAGCAACTGACTCTCATCTGACACTACAAGGAGTTTTATGAGAGTTAATATGCCTTTACGGAAATGATGTGTACATCACAAGCGGGGTGGGGGGAGAATGAAGAACAGATTGGTCGAGAGAGCTGGGTGAACGTAGGTCATAGACATATCACCTGAAGTGACTGTATCTAACTGCTTTAAGGTGCTTCCAGCTATAGAGCCGGAAGAGACTGGGGAGGCAGGAAGGTCCTTGGGCACTGAGGCTTTTGGCCCAAGCCAGAGTGGATCCAGCGGTCGTGGTGCATGTTGGCACCAATGGCACAGGAATGGGCAGGAGGGCTGTTCTGCAGGATAAATTTATAGAAGTCACTAATAAGCTGAGAAGCAGAACGTCGACGGTAGTATTGTCTTGAATACTTCCGGTGCCATGTGCAAGCCAGGCTAAGTTAGCTGAGATTAAACGTGTGGCTAAAAGGGTGGAAGACCTTCTGTAACCGGTGGGACCTGTTCAAGCTGGATGGGTTGCATCTGAACCAGAGGGGAACCATTGTATTGGGGAGGCGTATGTGTAGAGTAGTAGAGGAATGTTTAAACTAGGGACTGTGGAGGCTGGGAGGTTAGTTATGAATACAGGTGGGGGGAGACGGAAAGCACCAATTGCTATTAAAAGTGGGCACTGCAAAAGGCCTACCCTTTGCGGTATGAACTTAAACGCTAGGAGTATTAGAAATAAAATTCATGATTTAGAGGCTTTAATTTCATCAGACTCTTATGACATAGGAACAACAAAAACATAATGGAGTGACGATGATGGAGAAAAATATAATATGGAGGGTTACATGTTGTTCCATAGAGACCGGATAGGCAAGAAGGGAACTGGTGTTACAGTATATGTGAAAGAAAACTTGCAGGCAAGGGAGCAAACTGATAAAAAATAAAAGCACAGAAGCTGTATGGGTAAAACTAAATGCTAAAAACTCAAATGGCCAAATTGTTTGTGTTTGTTATAGAGCACCTAATGTAGCTGCAGAGGAAAGCAGAATGTTATATGATGATATCAGGATTATAATAAAAAATGTCATAAAAATGATGTGGTGGTTATTGGTGATTTTAATTCACCTGGGATACAGTGGGACAATGAAAATGAACTTGAGGTAAATGAACTTGAGATAGTAGAATTAGTACAGGATTGTTTTTTTACTCAGTTTGTTAATACCCCTACCAGGGGAGA
>JAODKF010000042.1:17050241-17060474 GCA_026779585.1 Mormyrus proboscirostris | reverse complement strand
AGGCATGAGAATTTTTTAAAAGCACATTGTTGCAAGTGCAAGAGGACTTCATACCTGTTTCCAGCAAAACTAAATCTGGGAAACTGCAGCCCAGGTGATTTACTACAGAAATTAATAATGAAGTCAGGAGAAAAAGGGCTCTCTTCCACAAAATAAATTTAAAAATAAAGCAGGAGTATCTAAATCTACAGGTTGAGTTAAAAAATAACATTAGACTCGCTAAGAGGAATGTAGAAAGGAAGATTACATTGGAGGCTAAGGATGACATTAAAAGCCTGTACTGCCCTTGTTATTCACTACCAGGAGCCGGTACTCCCTTGTTATTCAGTACCAGGAATCTGTACTGCCCTTGTTATTTAGTCCCAGGTGTCACTACTCACCTTACTCAATATCAATTATTCAGCATTATCAGCAGATACTGAGAGGTGCTGGTACTCTAAAGAAAAAAATGAAGAGGTGCTGGTGTTGCATACCGGTGAATACCGGCAAACATCAAGCACTGACTAAGGTCTAAGAGGAGGCAATCAGAGCTGCACAGACAAAGATATTGCTGCTCAGGGTCAGCCCAAAGTACAGTAGGAGTTAGCTAAATAGTATTTTGAGGCCCAAAGGCCACCGGAGCCATATATTTATTAATTAAAATATTTATATTATAATGCTAGGCTAGTTAAGAAGAGCATGTATACAAGAAACTGACAATGATGTATTCCCAGAATGGCCCTGTGACCCCCTCTCCCCTATCTAATCATTACTCCTCCCACACCCCTTATATCTAGCCCCACTACAGTTGGCTTTATGTTTAAGTATTTTTTGGACGTTAATTGTCATTGTTGACGCACCACAGCACACAGTGTCCACAAATGTGTTCTCTGCATTTAACCCATATGTGTTAATGTGACATAGCAGGGGGCAGTTAATTTAGCGCCCGGGGAGCAGTACTGTACATTGCTCAGGGTACTTCAGTGGTGCCTTGCTGGTTGGGGATTTGAACTTGCAATCTTTCAATTACGAATGCGCTTCTGTTGGAAAGGCCGTCTCTGAAACGGATTGCTGAGGCGCATGCGCATGGAACAACGTCAGGAGTGTCTTGAGATTTCGGCGTTCATTTTCTTGTTGTGCTGCACTAGACCATCTTACCCAGCGCCGAGGGATCCTGGCCTGTTACTTACCATACTCAGGGGTGCAGTACTGTGTGTCACTGACGAACTGTAAGTGACAGGTCTTGGACTGGTTACATCTGGTGTTGTAATACTGCAATGCGGTCAACTACTAAGTTATTAGTGTGTACTTTGAAGAGATCTGTTACCGAATGTATCACAGGCAGACTCTGTGTATTCTGTGTTCATTATTGCTATTGTATTTCCTGGATGTTAAATTTGTTTGTTAGTTAGTTCTTGTTAATTGTGAAATGTTTAGGAGAGACGGGATAATACACTAAGCGAAGGTAGTAGTATCACGGATATTCAGTATGTACCGAGGTTAACCGGTAGATGGCGGTACTGTGATGTGACTGCTGATTAGAGATCATATAAGTGGTTGTATTTCTGTTATTTAGCCGAACATATCTCTGTGTTCTTATTGCTTTAGTTATTTACATAATATCATTTCCCTTTTTAGACCACATGCAAACCATGTGTACGACTAAATCAGTGCATCTGTAGGAGTCACTGGCCAATCTGTAAATTCCAATGCAATACCGTATTGCCTAATTGAGCGCAGTAAAGTCTGGAACTGCATCTACCTTCCCTGGTGTTCTTACCAACGCCACCAGAGTGGTACAACCTTACGGCACATTCCTTATACAGTCCACGCTCCAGCAATTTAATAGCTTCCCTAACCATTAAGCCACCACTGCCCACATGTGGACCACTGATTAGAACTATGGCTAAGTGACTAAATTCCTCCCTCGATAAATTTTGCCAAATCAAAATAATGCAATATAATTTTATCAAGTTCATATTTTCACCCTTACAATGTATCTGCAAATACTGAAAAAGATATGTTTAATACTTTCTGAGCTATCATAGTAACATTTTAATTGAGGCTGCGCTTGTCTTTGCTAACATTATGTAGTACTGCTTCAATTTTGGTGTGATTTGTCTCAAAATTTGATATAATCCAGATCCTCACCCCTACAATGTATTTGCAAGATTTGAAAAAGAGCCAACTAATATTTTTACAGTTATTATGCCCACAAGACCAATTATTTCCTATAGAGTTGTCTCAGAATTTGACCATTTCCTTTTTCTGACCCATACAATGTGTCTTAAAAGTTTCAAAAAGATCCTTCAGATACTTTTTCAGTTATTACTCTAGCAACATCAAGCGTTAAAACAGCTCCTTTCTTTGCTATGATTATGGTGTGATGCTTCAATTTTGGGGTGATCTGTCTCAAAATATAATCAGTTTCAGATAGTTGGAAAGAGATCCAGAAAATATTTTTTGAGTTATCATGCTAACAGTCTCATGTATCTAAAACGGCCATTTTCTTTGCCCTCACTTTGTGATGCTGCATCAATTTTAGGTGATCGGTCTCAAAATGTAATCAGTTCTAATTCATCATACAGGCAATATGCCTACATTAAAAAAAAATAATTAGAAAGTGTCTGTGGCAGCACTGGAGGCAGTTCAGTCCCAAAACCATATGTATTCCACATCCGAGGAATACGACAACTAGCTTCATCAAATTTTGCCTAGGGCCTCAAAATGGGTTGGGCCGGCTCTTTTACTACTGCTTGGTTATCAGCTTTGGATCTGGTATAAACTGACCTTTAAGCCTCCTGGTTTTTGTTCGCACTCTCATTAAGGATTGCCTCCGTCTTTCCTGGGCGCAGCTTACTGTAGCCGATGATTTGCCTTCATTGCTGCAAGTATCCTAATAAACACAAAGTCCCTTGGTTACATTTCTCTATTTTATCCATTAAGGAGGGCTATATCATTTTTAGGTCTCTTAGCTGGATATTCATGCAAATCATTAATAATACATAAAAAAGAGAACTGGTTAGCACAGTTATGATACTGTTCAAACCAATGCTTTAATGAAAATGGGTTGCTTAAACAATGAAATCAAACGTACCCTTTGATAGTTGTCTATGATGCTCTGACCCTTCATTGCCTGTTCAAATTTGGCACATTGCTGGTATGATTTGTGGTCGTCTTCTGTCTTATTATAGTGTTTATCCACATAAGAGCCCTCTGTCTTTGAGGCACCCATTCTTATACTCCTGTGGTGATGCTGTGGGATACGGGCTACCTTGTGCTCAAAGACTTTATCAGACAGCAGCTGTGGTTTCCTGGCCCTGTAGGTATCTGTGGTGAATTTATTCAACTGGTCAGAGCAGCTCACAAACCCCTGCTGCAGCTTTGAATGTCCACCCAACCACCATTCTGAAGACATCTGTTCTACAATAACGTCAGCTGGACTACCGAGGACACTGTCGTCATCGTCTTCTGTTCCATACTCTAAGTTAATTTCCATTCCTGAGCCTTCACTGGCCTTCGTTCTTATAACAGTCTTACTCCCTTGGTACTGGCCTGATGAATGCTGAATGGGGGACATTAGGTTCTTCTGCAAGACAGCGTTCTTCAGTTGGTCTCCATCTTTGTGTGAGCTTTCCACGTGATAAGACTGATGTACCCTTTCAGGTGCCTTAAAAATTTCTGTGATGGTGGCATTGACACTGTTATCTGAGTCCTCTTCCTGGTAGCTGATACTTTCCACAATATCTGAGTAATGTACTCTGCGCTCTTGTTTGCTCTTAGCATGTAGGAGTCTTCCACATTTTCCACTTAACCTCTCACCTTGGTCTCCATCAATGTAATGCCTAGGTTTGGAAGTAACATATGAAACCTCAGAGCCTTGGGGTCTGCTGATCCGTGGAAGATGATCACCTCCTACAGCCCCAGAGCTATTGTTTAAGTGTCGGTCTGGTGGTGATGCCATGTTCTTGGAAGCAATAATTTCCTCCTGCTGTGGTCCAAGTTGCTGAATCTGTGTAGAGCTTGGCCATGGTGGCTCTACACATTTTTCTATGTTATCCTCCTCCTCTGTTCCTTCAGAAATGCTGACGAGATGTTTCTTATTTTGAGCTTGCCAGGGTAGCCTCATAAGTCTTTGCAAAAGTTCCTCATCACTGTCCGTCTCATAGTGGTCTGGCTGGGTGTGTAGCCATAGGGAAAGAAGATAAGGTATTTCGTGGAGTGGAAAGCACACCACCATTAAGGAGGAAAAAAAAGGTAATAATTAAATCCCCCGGAATAAAAGTATTATTTTAGATGTTTAAATTTATTAGTAGCATGAAATGGTAACACTTTACTCGACGGGGCACCAATACTTCGTAATAACTCAGTTACTTTTGTTAGTATAGTACAAATTATGAACAAATCATGAACAAATATATTTGCTACAGGAGATAAAAGATGTCACAATTCATTAATGATGAACAAGCATACAGTAAGAATAGTATTTCACTTGTGTTATTCACTACTTGTTCCTTCAGTAGTGCCTTCAGTAGTTCACAACGGTTTACAGAATTAACAGATATAGCAACAAATACAGTAACTGATTGAGATAAAACATGCATCATGATTTATTAATGATGAATTAACATGAGATCAGTATGTAACTAAGACTTAGTTTGAAGTTAATTAATACATAAGTAATTGTATAATGCTATATTATTTGTGCCCATCGAGTAAAGTGTTACCTAATAAATTTGTAAAAAAAAAAAAAAAAGATGCCTATAAGATGCATGTGGAATACAAATCTCTTGCATCTTCAAAGTAATAAAACACATTGCTGCCACCTACAGACTCAGAAGCACACTATTCCTCTTGGAAATATTTTCTTTAAGTATATTAAATTTTAATTTCAAATATAACAACAGAAATACCTGCAAATAGTACGATTATTAATTAGGACTGAACTCTAATGAGCAGGACATCCCAGCCAGCAATAATGAATTACTACATATATAGTAATTAAAAATGTATCTTATTTCTTATTTCACAATTTTTAAATAAGTAGGTTATCATAACTGTGTAGTTAACAGAATTAGAATTAGAGTAGTATACGCAGCAGAAATATGAAAGCAACTGTTATGTAAGATTAGTAGGAATCTTTTATTTGCCATTTGCGCAAGTACATTGGAATTTCTTTTTAGTTTTTGCATAACCCATCCTGCTCTCCTTTGAAGCATGCATACACATACAGGTGAGACAGAAGGGTAAGCCATTAAAAAGGTACACCTGGAACATGCTTCGGAGGTTTAAGACCTTACTTAAGGGTCTAGCAGAGATGTGGCTATTTCGCCGAGGAGAGGATTTGATCCAGCGACCCTCCAATCACTGGCACCAAGGCCTAATCCACTGAGCCACACTCCAACCAAGCATGGTTAAGAATGTGAACTTGCAACCAGGTCTTACCCAAGAATTATTGATGTAGTATTGAGCAAATGGAACTGCTCTCATAAAATACTAGGGCCTACAAAAGATGGTAACAATAAGATTGTTGAAAAGAGCTACAACTTGATATGTCCTTTTTTATTAATGTAGGTTCTGGATCACCATAACTATTACTGGATAAATGGGTATTAAAAGCAGATGACTGATCTACTGTAGCAAAAATAACCCACAATGTAGATATTTACCTTGCAACTAGCTCCACCAGACTCTGGGTTGTCAGAGTAGGGTTCCTCCTCTTCCTGGATGTCCGGGAGAGGGGGCATCTGAATTTCGCCACTCTGGTGTTCTCTTTTAGGAAACTGAGTCAATAGTGATTTTCATGATGCAAAGAAGCCACAGAGGCTGTATAGCAAGGGTTCGCAGCCTTTCTTAAATGAACACACCGCCGCTACAGACCCTCTACCACTAATGCTATATCACATAAGTAACTAAGAATTAATGCTTACTCTTTGAATATTTTTTATGTTGTGTAAACTGGGAGATTATACTGACATTTCGATGATGTTTCTGTAGACCCTTGGAAGCTGCTCTCTGGACCCCTGGGGGGTGTTGTATACCCCAGGTTGAAAACCCCCTGCTCTAAATAAAGTTGACCTTTATATTTTTTCCCAGTTTTCAAAATAAAAATCAGCATTACAGTTCACATAAGATTTAATTATCTAAATAATTTACATTATATACAGTTCTAAACTAGTGATGGTTGATCCTTATTTGCATCATTACATTTAGCGCAACCGAATGAAACAAAGGAAATACTTTATTTAAGACTTGATGCGAATAACTATCCATGGTAAAGCAAAAGTGATCTAGTAGATCTTTGTCTTTCAGAGGATTCTTGGCAATTTTTGCCAGACAATTAAAAGATTAAATGACAAGAAGCAGTGAGTCCAGTGACTGGAAATCTGACATGATGAAACCATCAGCGTCTCACAAAACACCATGCACTCACTAGAGGATCCTTGTGTACGTAAGATGACCTACAGGCAGTGCTTGAAGTGAGCCAGTACTTACCGGTACACAGTACCGCCACCTCTTCGTCTTTCTTTTAGTGAAAAACCAGCACCAAATAACCAGGGGAGTACTGACACCTGTTCTTCCCATACAAACACTGCCTCCAGATGGGTGCATGGTGAGATGAGGGAGCCTACCTTCAGAGAAATGTGTTCCGCAGACAGTTGTGTGGAACAGCTTGTGTTGGCTTGGGTGATGTGCATAATTTGGTCCGAGGTCTCCGAAAGATTCAACCGATGACTTCCTTGGTTCTTGGATGATTTCAAAGGTTCTCCAATAGTAGGGGGCAAAGGCTTGGAATTGCCCTGCAGCCATGGGGTGATACACACTATAAGACTAATTATTGAACACAGATAGATAAAGCATGATTATGACCCTACATTTATATAACAAATTATAATTATATAATTATAATTCTTATGTAAGAATTAAATGTGAATTGACTTAATACAATAATAAATGTAAAAAGTCACGAAGGCCTACAAAAAAAACATTTGTTTGTTTACTAAATTCATTACCTACCAAAACTGAGAATACAATTGCCTTCATTGACTGCCATCCAGTTTACCATGTGTTTACCATGCCTCATGCCATGCAATGCAACAAAATTGCAGGTTATGTAAATTACATCACCTGTTCAAAAGTATGTGGACACCCCTTCCAATTATTCAGTTCAGTTTTTTTAGCTAAACCCATTGCTAAAATTTGCATGAAATGAAGCATGCAGTCATGAAAATCTCCAAAGACAGACAGTGATATTGGAATGTATCAAACTGGAGAGCTTGGTGACTTTGAGCATAGTACCATCACAGGATGCCACTGTTACAACAAACCAGTCCATCAAACTTCTTCCTTGTGTCAACTTGCTCCAGTCAAGAAGTGTCTTTGTAAAGCAGAAGTGTTTAGAAGCAATCACAGTACAACAACAAAGAGGTAGGCCACACGAGCTGACAGAGCAGGATGACAAAGTGCTGAAGTGCGTGGCATGTAAAAAATGCCTTTCCTCAGTTTAGAAACTAGCAAAAACACCACGCATTGATTCAATTAGTGTAAACTACATTGCCTTTGGACTGTGGAGCAGTGGAAATGTATCAAGAAAAGATGCATCAGGCTTCACTATTTGATGCTCTGACATATGAATTTGGGTTTGGCAGATGCCAGGAGAACACTACCTACCTGAGTATATAGTGCCAAAATATAAAGTTTGGTGGATGGGGCATATTGATTTAGGGCAGAGTTTGGTTTAGGCCCTTTACTGTAGGTCTATCGAAGGGTAGCCTTAATTCATCAGTGCTCAAAGACGTTTCAGCCAATTGAGTGCTTCCAACTTCGTAGCAACAGTTTGAGGAAGGCCATTGCCTGTTCCAGTATTACTGTGCCCCTGCGCACAATGCAGGAGCCTTAAATTCATAGTTTTACGACACTGATATGGAAGAACTTGACTGGCCTGCACAGAGCCCTGACCTCAATTCCACTGAACACTCTGGGATGAATTGAAAAGCCGACTATGATTCAGACCGTCTAACCTACTAATGGCTTCTGTGGCTGTATGGGTGTCGCATTCCCATAACCACACTCCAAAATCCAGTGGAAAGCCTTGCCAGAGGTGTGGGGGCTGTTATAGCAGCAACTCCATATTAGTGCCCATGGTTTGGGAATGTTATATTCAACAAGCACTTATAGATGTGATGGTATGGTGTCCACTTACTTTTGTCAAGGTAGTACATGCGCTTCATATCTTTTGTTATTCAATATAATACTGTCCAACTAATTAGACTGAAAACACAATATTAAATAGTAAGCGTGGAGTATGATAAGAAACCAGATCACATGATGATGTACCTCTGGCATGCAACCACTCTCTCCGATCATTGAGGCTTGATCCAAGGAATTGGCAGGGGCTCCTAGTGGCGGGTTCCGAAGTAGCGTGGACACATTTCTTATAGGCATTTCCAAGTTTGGGTCCGGACATACCCCATGTCTGATGGCCGAAAGAAGGTCTGGCAAGATCTGAGCAGGCACTGAGTCAGCAGATTCCCCATGGGGAGACATGGTCCGCACCGTCAGTTTATACGCGCTTTCCAGGAGGTGAATCTGAGACTGACCCAGCAACACACTACTGGTTGTTGGGGAGGAAACCTCCATGACCTGAAAAACCATAGGCCTGTGTTTTCTCACATGAGATAGCATGTAACTAACCATCAATAGTTTCATCCAATTCTCATTTTGTTGCACAAGAGAACTCAAGAAAACCGAGGGTGAAAAATAAAAGTAGAATTTTAAATAAATACAGTTTCTATAGGCTGGCTGGAAAACCACTACCAGGAATACCTGTAAGTGGTGTTCATATGGGGGGTCAGAAGATGCTGCAGGGGCCTCATTTGTCAAATGTTGCATAAAGTTCATTGTACAAACAAAAACAGAAAACCGCATACACACAAATAAAAATATTTGGTTTATTAAACCTGGTACATACACATATGTATGCAATTTGCCTTTGCCAAATCTTGTAAATGTGTATATGCATGAGATCCTGCCCTTTTACCATGCACAAGTTACCATAAATGACCAATGCAAATGAACTACATGCAAAAAAAGCCATTTTGAATTTTTTGCATTGGTAAGAATGTAAACATTCTCGGCAGCTCATATGCTTGGAATGTGCTATTTGGCTTACTTGTAAGTAGCTTTGGACAAAAGCATTTGCTAAATTACTTACCGTAAATGTACATGTAAATGTAGTGCTGTATCACGATTCTTGTGATACCTCTGAAATGGTCATCGTGGTCACACTTGTAACCAGTTACAATAAAGTATCACCATACTGCCCACCACTATTACCAGCGTATACAGCCATGGAAAAAAATAGGAGACCACTCTATATTTTTTTAATAATTTGCATTTGTAAATACTGCTTTAATTGGTCTGGTAGAAGGCTATGCTGAGCAGCAGGTTGCTTCCAGGTTCAAAGTTCAAAAGACAGTAGTACCCAAGAACAATTTGAGGAGACACTGGGAATGACCAGAAACCAGTCAGGTAAAGGGTGGAAGCAACTTTCTAATGCCAGAGATGATGTTGACTTATCCAACAGTTTCTCCAGAGATGGGCATAAATACATAGAAATGTATTTAAAATAAAAATACAAAATACGGAGTGGGAAAATGTATTTAAATACAAATATAGTATTTTGTATTTTTAAAGTACACAAAATACATGTGAAATTGGCCATCAAGTGCAGACATCCCTATTAGGCTGAAATATATCTGGACATATTCTGAATGCAAAACAAAAACATTTAGATGTGTACTACTGATTAGAAATGATCTTCCCTTCCCCTGCCCTGTAGGAAAAAACAAAACTAATTTTTTGTTGTACAATACTTTTTAAGCATAGCAACTTTTATATTTATTTAATGTAAAGTTTGTGTGACGATCGGTGGCATGGGCGTGGCACACGGAAGGATGGAACGGAGCGGATCGTAACAGTTTGCTTCTATATACAGTTTGTTAAAATTAGAAAGTTCATAAAAAAATTATTTTTTTTTTGTTTTTGAAGAATAAACCTAAAAGCTGAAGAGTTGTGCATCATGCATCAGTGTCATAACAAATGCACACAGTCACTACATTAAAGTGATGGTGACAGACAGTGATTAACCTTCTTTTGTCTCTACATCAATCAGTTACATAGATGCGGGAACATAATCACAATTCGGAAATGTTACATGGCATGGAAATGGCATTTTCATTAAGCACCATGTTT
>JAODKF010000042.1:16998332-17046193 GCA_026779585.1 Mormyrus proboscirostris | reverse complement strand
CAGGCGGAGACTCGAACCCGGGCCCCAGAGGTGTGAGGCAACAGTGCTAGCCACTGCACCACCATGCCGCCCCTTGTTGGCATTCAACTTTGATAAATGAGGCCTCAGGGTTTTTAACTTACAGTAAAAAAAAAATATATATATAAAAAATCTGCTGATGGCACAAGACAGGGCTGGAGTGGAATTAAATTTTGGCTCTGAACTTTGAGGTCCCCCAGAGTCGTTTGGTCCCTCATGATAACTTTTGCCAGCCCAACCACCAGTTTGAGAAAAGTCCCCTTTTAAAATCTTTTGCAATTACCCTCATTCTATACACATTTCTATACCTAGAAAACATATGTCTGGAAAATGGTTGGATGGATGGATTTTGTATGGATACGGCTCTTAAATATTCTTACTTTTTGTTTGTCTGCATAAATGGTATATCCTGTTACATGCACATTGTTAGAAGTCCCAGCTGCATCAACCGAGACAGGCAGCCATTTAACGAGAGCAATGCCTGGGGATGGCCCGATCTGCAACTGCACATCGCTTGGGGGATCAGGAGGCCCTGCGTTTAGGACAGGAAAAGTATCACTGAGCTCATTTTAATATCCTGCTAGGAACTCAATAACAGAAGCCACATATAAGTACAGATGTCTGAATCAACAAAGCCACTTAAAAGAACCGTCTGCAGCATTTCTTACCTGCTATTAGTGTGGTAAAGGTGGTGTTAGCACTCCTGTGTTCTCTCTGATGTGGAGGTAGCTCACAATGGGTTTGGGGTGAGTGACACTCCACTTTTACACTGTAGCTCTGGTTTGGTATGAGTTTGACGAGATGGAGTGAGTAGGTTCCCGCCTTGACCAGATGCCAATAAGCTCCATTCAGATATACCACATGCACGTAATTGCTGTTGCTTGGTAACCACATGAGGTTCGCCGAGGTAGAGGTGATGTTTTCCACCTTTAGCTGGGAGGGGGCCATACACACATCCCGCCCCACTAGGAAGGTACAGCGCAACTGGTCTGAGGTGCCCTTCTCTGTCACACTTTGCACAGAAATGCGATACGTCTTCAGCTGGACATCAAGGCGCTCCAGCACAGCCTTTGTCTGTGAGCCAAAGGGCACATTCAGTCGTAGTTCTTTGTCCACATAGATGTTGTAGCTTAATATGTCTCCCCAACCAGCAGGCACCAAGGGTGGATCCCAGCTAATGATGATGCTTTTCGTAAGCTGCTTGATGACAGTTAGCCTCCTGGGATAAGGCACTGTGTCAGCACTAGCTTCTACTATGTCATTTTCAAAGGCCACATCAAGAATATCTGCACTAGGGATAGACATGTTAGTCTTCACAGTACTGTACATTCTTAAGCACCAGGGATCCTGGGAGTAGTCACTGAATAGGGGGCTGACTGCTGGATGATGCATACTGGACATGTTTGGTTGAACAACTGGTTCCACAAATGTGGATGGAACCAGTCCTTTATAGGCATCTGCTAGTTCACCTGCAAAACAAGAGATGATAAGGCATCAGTGTCTTGATGGCCAAACTAAATTATGATCAGTATTACAGAATAATGTGGGCACCATTATAAAAACCTTTATGATTATCCTTAGCTACATGTGCTCCAGCAGTCAATGGACGCTCCAAATCTGGGTTGTCGTTGGTACCATCATATGGATTATAACTGCAAAAAAACCAGAGTCTGAATGAATTATATTGCTTAAAGGTGTATGTTGGAAAGAGCAAATTACAATTGAAAAATTGCTTAACCTAGTGAGGTTGGCTTACTTGCCTGTATCTGCTAATGAAGACCTGAGGTGCGCCTCTCCTCTCAGCATCAGGGAGCAGAAGAACATGGGTATTTGGCTCCTCCAGATGCTGGACAGAATGTGCCTAGAGTCAATAATCAAGAGCAAGCCATTATTTTAATGAAAGCTCATTGAATCTGTAGCTTACTGCCCTAGATCTGAATTGCTCTTGGGGTCAAAGGAGAGTACTTATCTGCCAGAAACTTACTGCATCCTGTAACAAGGATGCATTCATTGAAAATTATTAAAATTGTAATTGCTCATATTGAGTGATTCATTTCAAGATCATCGAACTCAGGGGAAAGACTGAGGGTCTGCCAAAAAGGTGGTACCTAGGTTCTGGGTAGTTTGATTGAAATAACCAAATCATCATTACAGAAAAAACAAACTATATACTATGGTCAAACTATGGTCAAAAATTCTTAAGTTTTTTAAAAGAACCAAAAAGAAACCATTAATAACTATACAAAGTTACTCCACTCTAATTCTCCTCTTACCCAATTGAATTTGCTTCTCTTGAATTTACCTCTTCTAGACTTGCATGCCCTGCTACCCTGAGCTTTCTTATGCATTACCAGGAGGGGCTGCATGTGTCAACACCAATGTCTGAATTAGTTATACCGAACATTAAACAGACTTTACCCTCCTACATCAACATACACACTGAGACCTTTCTCGTAATCAGCCACCTTTATTTCAGTGGAACACATAAAATATGTGTACTTTATGATAAATTTCATCTGCCAGGTATCAGTTCAGTCGCTAATTAAATCCAGATCCTGTTGTAGCCTCTGCACTGCTAGATCAGTATCTGCTACACTATAATAATAGTGGTCCTAAAATTGAACCCTGTGGGACCCCATTATGAACGCAGGACCACTGTGACATTCTGCCTCTAATAACTACTTGCTGCTTCCTGTCTGTTAACCAGTTTTCATTCCAAGCTGCTACAGTTCCTAGAATCCCTGCAGCTTTGATCTGAAGCAAGAGCCATTTTTGGGGGACAACATCAAAGGCCTTCTGGAAATCTAAGGAGATCACATTGTAGGCCTTTTTCTGATCAATTTCTCTTGTAGCTTCCTTAAAGAACTCAAGTAAATTTGTTATACAGGATCTACCTCTCCTAAATCCATGTTGGCTATACCTCAGAAAGTTATTTGCATCCAGGTAACTACCATTTTCACTTGGATTATAGCTTCCATTATTTTTCCAGTAATGTTGGTTAAACTGATTGGCCTATAGTTTGCTGGATTACTTCTATCCCCATTTTTGAGTATGGATGTTATATTAGCATGTGCCACGAATCGCACTGGTCGAGCAGGCAGCAGCAGGCAAAGACGAGGCAGGCAGGCAGGACGACAGGCAACGAGGGTTTAATTGTGAATACCGGGGCAAACAGCAAAGCACAAGACATCAATGACCGACAATAGACTGAGAAGGACATGGACTAATATACACTGGATAGGCAGAAAACAACAGGCAACAGGTGATGACAATTGGGAATTAACTTGAGGTAACAAGGTGGGCGTGGCACACAGGAGGAGCGAACGAGCAGGTCATGACAGCATGTTTCCAATCTTCCAATCAGAAGGTACCACACCTGCAGATAACAATTTCTGGAATATTAAAGTTAAAGGTTGGCTAGTAATATCCCTCATCTCTTTTACAACTATAGGTAAGATGCCATCAGGGCCCGGCGATTTATTTATTTTGAGCTTATCTAGGCTTGGTACATCAGCCTCAGTTATACATATATTGGTCAAAGACGATGCTGTATTCGTACTAAATGGTGGTAAGTTACTCATGTTCACTACTGTGAACACTCGTGTAAAATAATCATTAAACTCATTTACTATATAAATTTTATTTAATTTCATTTCATTTTCAATTATAAGGCCCTTACTATCCTGCAAATTAGTGATTTTTGGAGTTAAAATGTTGGAAGAAACTTTTATTGTCATCCTTGGCCTTCAGTGCAATTTTTCTTTCTACATTCCTCTTAGGGTGTCTAATATTGTTTTTTAACTCAACCTGTAGACTTAGATACTCCTATTTAGTTTTGAAATCATTAGCTAATTTCCATTTGTGGAAGACAGCCCTTTTCCTCCTGACTTTATTCTTAATTTCCTTAGGAAACCACCTTGGTAGTATTTTTCTAGATTTAGTTTTGCTGGAAACAGGTATGAAGTCCTCTTGCAACAATGTGCTTTTAAAAAATTCCTTCAATCATTTTGCTATTTAACTCCATCCAGTTTACAGTTTCTAGTTTCAGTCTCATTTCATTAAAGTTAGCCTTCCTAACATTGTATACTTTTGTTTTGGACTTTGCTCTTCAGACACTAAAATTAACCTTGAATCTAAGCATGCTATGATCACTATACCATCCAATGGTTCTAAAACCTCTAATTTTCCAATCCTCTGGAAACAAGATCAAGAAGGGCTTCTCCCCTGGTAGGGGTACTAACAAACTGTGTAAATAAAAACAATCCTGTACTAATTCCACCATCTCAAGTTCATTTACAGAAGAGCCAGAGACTGTGTCCCACTGTATCCCAGGTAAATTAAAATCACCCATAACCACCACGTCATTTTTATTACTCATAATCCTGATAACATTCTGCTTTCCTCTGCATCTACATTAGGTGCTCTATAACAAACCCTGACAATTACGGCATTTGAGTTTTTAGCATCTTGTTTTATCCTTTTATTTTTTATCAGTGAGCTCCCTTGCCTGCAAGTTTTCTTTTACATGTACTGTAACACCAGCTCCCTTCTTGCCTTTCCGGTCTCTACGGAACAACGTATAACCATCCATATTATATTCTTCTCCATCATTGTCACCCATCCATGTTTCAGTTATTCCTATAATGTCATAAGTGTCTGATGAAATTAAAGCCTCTAAATCATGAATTTTCATGTGACTGGCACAAAAACTGGAAGAATACAAAAACCATTTTCTGCTTGCCTTTCTTTCACTGATTTTGTTGATACATTTTAATACATGTAAAATCTAAAACTGATCAAAACAAAAACAATCATCACTGCAGATGAGTCGATAGCTTTGTCTGTCATCATCGATGTGTTGTAAAAAAAACAATCTGAACCAACCAAAGTATTTGTAGTAGGTATGACTTATAACTATAAAAAATTAATTTAATGGGGCAATGTCTCCCTTTCAAATCAATATTTTAATATCATTTGTACCTGACTGCATATTTATATACAACTACAGATATGCTTTGGAGAATTCATAGGCATATGTACTCATACTCACACCCTGAGGTGGGAAGGCCTTTCGTGAGCTGGGATGAAGAGTCACAGGTTTAGATGAAAAGCTGTAGGGCTGTGGCTCTGGAGTTGATTCACTGGCAGTAGTAGGTAGCTCATGATGATGAATTCCTGGTGTCTGCTCCATCTTCCCAAACCCCGTTCCAAGAGTGCTGGACACCAAGCTAGCAGCAACCCCCACTTCTGAAGAAGGGGAACGCAACATTTCTTACAGGGTTGCGAGGATTTTTTTGGAATGTAATTCAGACTGAACTACACCATTTGACAAGTGGTGTTTTTGTTATATGAGGGAAACAACTATGCAAATGACCTAGAAAATTACAATAGCTATAATTGGAAAACAAGTTTTTTTTTTACCTAGAACTACACAACATTCTAACATTCAAATTAAAGTAGAATACATGTAACAAATATTACAAACTGAAACAATACATATTTACGACCAGTGCAAGGTCCGTGACTAACCTTTCATGCTTGTCAGCTGGTACAGATCCCGGTCAGATACTGCTGAGCCTCTGTGAGGGTTAAAGGTTTCAGCCTGCAGACGGAACCTTTCCAGCTCGTGGGACAGAAGACTAAACTGTTTGCTCTGTTTTCGACATTTTTCCTCCAGTTCCTGAACTTTAGCCTGAGATGAAAAAAACATTTGACAAACATCTAAACTTATCCATCCATTAGAGCTGCGATATGGTAAAATATTTTTTTTCATATCAGTCAATACTGATAATTAACACAATGTAATTCTAATTTAAGTCTTTTTTCTTCACTTCAAGGTTCTATTTTTGCTTATAATTCCCTTAGAATTTTTTTTTTACATATTCGATTTAATACAAAAATCATACCAAAATTAAGAAGAAAAGGACAGCTCAACAGCCACAACATCTTTCAAGAACACTCGCTCAAGAATGGCAGCAGGCAGGTATGAGTGCATCTACATGCACAGTGAGACAAAGACTTTTGGAAGATGGCCTGGTATCAAGAAGGGCAGCAAAGAAGCCACTTTTCTCCAAGAAAAACAACAGGGACAGACTGATATTCTGCAAAAGGTACAGGGATTTGACTACTGAGGACTGGGGTACAGTCATTTTCTCTATTGGATTCCCTTCAATATTTTGGGTCCATGGCCAAGAAATTCCACAGATCTTAGTCCCAATGAGAACTTGTGGTCAATCCTCAAGAGGTGGGCGGACAAACAAAAACCCACAAATTCTGACAGACTCCAAGCATTGATTATGCCAGAAAGCCTGCCATCAATCAGGATTTGGCCCAGAAGTTGACTGACAACATGACAGGGCGAATAGCAGAAGTCTTGAAAAAGAAAGGCCTATAATTCAAATATTGACTCTTTGCATAAATTTAACATAACTGTCAATAAAAGCCTTTGACACTTGTGAAATGCTTGTAATTATACTTCAGTAGGAACATCGGACAAGCACTGAGTCAGTAAACTTTGTGAAAACCAATACTTGCGTCATTCTCAAAACTTTTGGCCACAACTGTATGGTTAATCTCGTATCAAATGTTTTTGGTTGTTCATTTTTTGTGATTTACTTAGTAAAACAACAAAAAAGGTAATGATGAAGGGACACTTAAGGAAGACAATTTATAACTTTATTTTTAAATAGGGAGGCATAATTATACGTTCTCTTTTACTTTCAATGAATACATCTACTCAGCAGTTAAATCATCATGCACATTCTTGCTCATTCACTGCTCTGTTCTGCATTCGGGTGTAGGCCACCAAAATGTTACAAGAAGCCTTTCAAAAGAGTTCAGATTTATCTTACACTATCTTTCCGTTTCCTTTAACATGTCTCTTTAACGAAACTAGCGAGATTAAAAAGGGACACAACACTGCTGAAACTACAAAATGATAAGTACTACAAATAAGCTGCAGCAGATACTGATGTGGACAAATTTGTTGGTACCATTCCACACAAAAAATAAACACAATTATCGCTGAAATAATTTGAAAATAACAAAAGTTTAATGCCATCCCTTATGGTTTATTCCATACTTAACACAAATCAGACTTTGTTTGTGATTATTGAATCAGTTGAATATTTTGTATGATTAAACACATGAAAATTGCACGCACAAAAAATATGGTACCTATGACTTAATATTTTGTGGCACCACCTTTTTCAGCAATCAATGCCAACAAGTGATCTCTGTACTTCACTATGAGACGTCTGCATTTGCCATCAGATACTTTTGACGACCCTTTCTGAGCAAACCATGCAAGCTGTCTCAGGTTGGATGGGTGGCATCTCCACACTGCAGTTTTCATCTTTCCATAGATGTTCAATAGGATTAAGGTCTGGGTTCATGGAGGACCATTAAAGAATAGTCCAATGTTTTTTTTCTCAGCCATTCTTGAGTGCTTTTAGCTGTATGCTGTATTATCCTGCTGGAGGACCCATGACCTGTGACTGAGGCTGATCTTTCTATCACTGGGCAGTATGTTTCGCTCCAGGATGCTTTGGTTGTCTCGAGACTTCATTGTGCAGATTCAAGGTTCCCTGTGCCAGATGCAGCAAAGCAACTCCAGAATAAAACCAAGCCCCTTGTATGGTGTTCTTTTCTTTTAAAGCTTAATTTTTCCTTTTGTAAAAATACAGCTGATGTGTCTGGCAAAAGAGTTCCAGTTTTGTCTCTTCAGTCCAAAGGACATTCTCTCGAAACTTTGTGGCTTGTCAACAGGCATTTTCCTCTCTGACTTTTTTATGTTTTTCTGTCAGTAGTGGAGCCCTCCAGGGTTTTCTTCCATGGAGCCCATTATTATTCAAAATGCGACGGAATTTTATTGGTTTACTCTATCACATACTAAAGGCATGCAGGTATACATTAGACAATTGTTTTTAATTGAATCACTTTTCAGGAGCAATGAAGCATTGTTTCAATGAACTGTAAGGGTGGCAACAAATTTGTCCACTTCTGTACAGTATGTGGGAAGAAATGAGAATGTTATCTGCCATTACCTGCATGCTGTCCAGTGTGGTCTGAGTCAAAATAAAAACGAAACATACAACATTAAGAATTTATAGGAAGTATTAAACAAAAACATACGAAGCGTTTGTAAAGGCAAGGAAACATTTGTGCCGTAACAAAAAAACCACACACATGAAATTTCATATAAAAAATGCGCATCAACTTTCTCACAATACACATTGACAGTCCAGAACTGGTCATTTTCTAGCCGTATAATGCCAAAGCAAATTGATTTACTTTCTTAATATAAATTTAAAGTTGAATTATCATTACTAATAAAGTTAATACGGTACAATTCTGTGTAGCGCTTTACTTGAGGGGGCACAAATAATGTAATAGTGCACTCTTATGTAAGGGATTAATTAACTAGAAATAAAGTGTTAGTTATGTACTGATCCTGTGTTCATTCATCGATAATTAATCGATCATAACATTTGTTTTATACATTTGTTCATGATTTGTACTTGAGTAACTGAGGCACTAAGTTACTGGTGCCCCCTCATTTAAAGTATTACCAAATATTGTGTTGCATACATAATTTATAATTATATTAATGATGATGCTGATGTTGATTTCGCTGTGTGCTGTGTGGAAAAACTCACTTCCAGCATCTGCACAACTCCCTCCTGCTCCTTCTTAGCAGCAAACTGGGCCTGAACGGTGAAAAAAACCCCAACATGTTTAATTAGAAAGGGGAGCTGTCGAAATGACAGCACTGAATTTTCAGGACAGACCCATCACCTGCCCCCCATCCAATCTGAACTCAAATGTCATTTATATTATTCATATTTTTTACGTCTAAATATTTATATTCTGTTTATTTCTCATTTGGACTGATATGGAATTATAACAGACACCCTAATGGTACAGACAGAGGCTTGTAATAATGAATACTTTTTTTTTGGTTGGTGAAGTATTTTTTGGGAGAAATTCTGCAGTCTGAGGAAAATATTTTTACAAGCCTACCTTACACTCTCTTCCCACCTCTACACAAAAAAGTGACACAATTAAATTCTCCCACAATAAATTTTGCTGAGTTCCCCAGCATACATTTAGCCTACTGGCTGCTGTACTGTTATCACTAAAATTTGCAGAATGGGAAGCCTAATGAAAAAAAAAAAATGAACATAAACTTTATTACAGCATATTTAGAAAAATGTGTTGGCCTCACAGTGTTAAAATCACCAACCTGTACAATGTTTTTGGGAAGTTTGCAAAAAGATCCATGGAATACATTTAGGTTCACAAGATGGAGGCTGCAGCTTCAATTTCACTCTCTGTTTGCAGTTCCAGTTCTGGATTTGATTAAGTGTACATCTTTAGGTGTAGGTTCTCATCCATATAATGTTTTTGTGAAGTGGTAATAAGATCCATCAACAGTCAAATAACGTAAAAACAGTAAATAATAAATATATTTATCCAATTCACAAGGATGTCTCTAATATCCTTCTCTTGGCTGTCACTAAGCTTCAGTTATGCTGCAATTTGTCTCAAAATTTGAAAATGTCCACCCATACAATGTGTGCAGTGTTTGAAAGAGATCAGACCAATATTTTTTTAATTTTAAATTTCAAATGTCTGAAATGATTCTTTGCTATCAATATGGGGCATTGCTTTGAATTTGACCACTTCCAAATCTTCCCCCAAAGAATGTGTCTTCAAAGCTTGAAAAAGACCCAACAGAGTTACTGTGTTTACAAAATCAAGTGTCTTTAACAGCCTCCATTTCCTTCCTTTGCAATTTGTCTCAAAATTTAAATCAGGTGTAGATCTTGATCCATGTTTTTTTGAGGTAGTAATGAGATCCACAAAATATTTTTTGACATCACTTCTCACATCATTTACAATTTAAAAATCACCTGCTTTCATCCTTCAGTTTACTTCCACTATGTCCCTTTGCTTAATGTTGGTGTGATCTGTATCAAAATTTGATTTGTTCAAGTATTACTGATATAACTTGGATATTCACAGTTATTACAGTGCTAAATTCTAGACAAAGCTTACTGAACTTTAGGGACACTCACTCTCTGCAGTCGTTTGACCTCATCCTGTTTGAATGTGAGGACTGCCAGGGCCTGATCATGTTCAAATTCCAACTGTTGCCTACGCTCAGCAACCTCTCGCATATGCTGCCAAATAAAAGGAAAAAGTATTAAGTATATTTGCATCCACCTGCACCCCAACTCTCCAAATCTCACAGAAAGGCCTACCTTTAGAACCTGTTCTAGGTTCTCCAGTTTGCCGTGGAGTCTTTGGTCCTCTGCAAAAGCGGAAATGTGCTGGCAAGTCAATGCATACAGACCTCACCTCTTCATTGTCAGCCGGGGCCTATGGTAAGAAAAACAGTATAGTCAAGATCAAAGATCAAAGCCAAGATTTCGAGACACAGGGTCTCTTTGTCCTATATTTAGAAAATGTCATTGAAAAAATAAAGCATTAAAGATTCCATAAACCTCATTAACCAGGATTGAATATGAGATGGATTTGACCCTAACAATACGTACAATTACTTGAAATGTAATAGTAAATAAACATTTATAAATGGTCACTAAAATATTCTGTAGTGAGCAGTAGTGGAAATTCACGTTTTCATGATTATGGAGACTGAATCTTATCTTCACTCTGTGTGAGCATGATCCTCACAAGTGAGGCGGGTCTCCCCCCGCAGTCTGAAGATGTGCAGCTAGGCTTTCTGGAGTCTCTAAATCTCAATTGTTTTGTGTGCATGTGCTACGTGTTAGACTGGAATCCCATCCAGGATGTATCCTTCCCCTGTGCTCAGGATGGATAGGCAGAAATGCTCAGCTAAAAGGAAAATCTTGTTTTTCTTAGTGTAGGGCATAATTTTATTCTCTGGTCAGGAAATATGTATGATTTTTTCTTCCGCAATTGCACATAATAACTCAATAAGTCTTTTATGGATCTTTTTCAAACTTTGTATGCAAATTGTCTGGGTGATGAACTGGAATCTGAGAGCAGATTTACACATGACTCTTTTTCCCTCTTCTGATACTAGAGGGGCTCCATAAAAATTATCTGTCTTAAATGTAATCACTTCTAGTTCTGCAGCCATGCAATGCCTCTGCAAAGTTTGAAAAAGATCGGTCCAATAGTTTATGAGTTATAGCCTTAAATGTTGGGATGGTGGTGCTGTGGTTAGCACTGTTGCCTTACACCTCTGGGACCAAAGTTCAAGTCTCTATCATGACTGTTTCTGTGTCCCCCCTGTGTCAATATAGGGTTTCCTTTGGGTACTCCAGTTTCCCGTCACAGTCCAAAAACACACTGTGGTTAATTAATTGCATGAGTGAATGGGATGTGAGTGGTCCCCCCCAAATGGGTTGCTGCTCCATTCTGGGTTGTTTCCTGCCTTGTGCCTGTTGACCCTGGGCCCCCCATAACCCTGAATAGGACAGGCACTCTCAGAAAGTGGATGGATGATATCAACAACAAAACAACATCTGCAGCAGCAGACCAGTCCTAAGGAACAAATGTATTCCTTGTCTGGCAGATACCATGAGATAGACCACAAAGGGGAGCTGTTGGAACCACAGCATTGTATTCCATGGATGACTGTATCACTCACTCCACCCATCTAATCTGTACTCCTTGCACCAACCTCTGCAATTTCTAGAAATACTGGATGGAGTAACTGGAAATGTGAAAACCAACAAACATGTTTCGAATTGAATGGTGAATTGCATAATGACCAACATTTTCAGTGACATGACAATAAGAACTATAACAGACACAGTAATAGTACAGACAGAGCCCCAGAGGGGCCACAGGCAAATTATTTTTTTCTTTCAAATTTATTCTTTTGTACTTTTCTTTAATGGACAAAAACTATGCTTTATGGTCAGTCCACAGACTTTATGGTAACTTAATGACCAAGAAGCATAGTTTTTGTCCAATAAAGAAAGCACAAGAGAATAAATTTGGAAGAAAAAATACAGGAGAATAATTATGGGAGAATACATTTGGAATGTGAGACATTTTTATAAAGATATGGGCTCAGGAAGTTTGATTGTGCAGTCTGATGCCAATAAATTAAATTAAATTAAATTAAATTAAAATTAAAATTAATTTGAAATAGCAAATTGAGAGCCTAATAAAATTAAACATTTCAGGGATTACTGTCATGCTGTGAGGGATGAAGGACTTGACGGCAGGCGTCAGGAGAACATCAGGGGATTTATTAAACATGAGCAGAGAAACAAACAGGACTATAAGGAGTCAAAATGGGAAGACTAACTCTACAGGATGACGGATGATAATGACCGGACTTGGGAACACAGGACTGGGAAGCATAAATATATGGGAGGTGTTGGAACACAGCTGGGAAGAACACAGGAGGATTCCAGAGGATCAGCATTGATGGTCATATTAGGGGATGGACAGGATTGATCATGACCAAGGCCCCCCCCCAAAGTGTGCACTCTGGGAATGGGAGATACCATCATGACCCAGACAGGACAGATGGGACCAAAGACAGGACAGGACATGGCTAGATCAACAGAATCTATGGGACATATACCAGATAGGGTCAGAAACTGGATATAAGGGACAGAGACCAAACCATAATGGTAACGAGAAAACAAACAGAAGGTGCAGGACCCGACCGGGAATGTGGGGTAAAACTGACCACAGAGTGGACACCGGGTAAGACATGAGGTGCATAACCACAGAACAGGACACACGGCAAGATTAGAGGCACAGAAAATGAAGGAGTTGAACCAGGGACCAGAAGGGCAGCAGGAGGAACAACTATCACAACATGTTCCAAGGCAAGATGGACAAGCAGTGGGGCAATAGAGACAGCGGTGGGAACATAAGAGGGAGTCACAAGGGACACAGGCCAGGGGAGAAGAGAGGCAGGACCAAGTAATGAGGCAGGCACTAAGGTGTGATCAGAGGAAGCCGGGAGCACGGCCAGGGAGTCTTCTGGACCCTTGGGAACTGGGCAGCAACCCAGGGATGTGGACCTTCCAAGGTCCATCTGCAGACGAGGTGGGATTTTTCTGGACCACAGGACTGAAGGGCCTTGAAGGACCAGTGGTGCCAAGGAGACAACAGGGCCAAGGGAAGTTAAGGAGACAAAAAGTCCCCTCTCTGTGAAATGGAGACACAAGCAGGGTGCAGCTGGAGGCTTGTATGGAGCAGCAGCCCCTCTTGGACTGGGCTCCAGATGCACAGCAGAGGCAAAAGTAGCCTCCATAAGTACAGCAGAGGTGAGGACGGGCTCTGCAGGCATGGCAGCAGTCTCCACAGAGTCGGGCTCTGGAGGAGTGGCAGTTGCCATTCCTGGGTAGGCTATGGAGGGACAGCAGCCTCCCCTGGGCAGGATTCTGGACGTAGGGTGTCAGATGAAGGGGCCACCATGGGCACAACTCGCTTCCTCCATTTCTTTCTCTTGCAACCAGAGATGGCAGGTGGAGCCAAGGAGAACCGCGGGGAGCCGGAGGGTGAAGCCGAGGAGAACTGTGGGGAACCGGCATGTGGAACCGAGGCAAGCTGCAGAGAGGCAGCGGGCTGAGTATCTACTCCCTGTGGAAAGGAAGCAGGTTCTGAAGAAGCGGCATGGAGTGGCACTGCAGCTCTGACTCTGGCTGTATGGGATCTGATGAAACTGGGTCTGGCTCCATGGGGTCTGATGAGATGGGAGACATAGGCACAGCCAGCCCCTTCTGCCTCCTCCTCCATCGGCTAATGGTGGGAGCTGGACTCAGGCACTGTGGCGGGATTTTGCCTCATCTCCAGGTGGCGTCCTGGAAGGAGAAGAAGTCCTTGGCTCAAAGGAGAGGTGGCTTTTGATGGATCAGTGTGGGCTCTGGGGAACCAGGAGTTCCAGGCGGAATCAGCTATCACTCATAGAGTCTATCAGTGGATTGTCCATGAACCACTGAGGTGAGCAGACAAGAGGCTCAGGCTGAGAAAGGAGGCTGGATGTAGGGAAAATTGTGCAGGCAGGGATCCAGAGCTTAAGGGTCCACTCATTCTATCATGTCAGCTTATTTAATATTTTGTGGAGTTGTTAAACTTAATTTGTGTGCATAATTTAATACATTGGGGCCATGGAAAAAAATGTCAGTGGATCATCCTGGGCTCTCTATATACCATGTATCTGTTTCAGTTTTGTCGCAGAAAGTGTTAGTTGTCATTCACTCCTCCCGTGTGCCACGCCCCCTGATCTACCCTGTGTGGATTCCCCGGGTTCACCAGCTGTTTCTGATTGTTGTTATTAGTTCAATGTATTTAGTCCGTATTTCAGTTTGTTTCCCCAGTCCAGTCATTGTATTGTTAACCTGTGTTTGTCTGCCTTGCCCTGATATTAAATCCTGTGTATTCCCCGACTCCTGGTGTCCTGCGCTTTTGTCTGCGCTCTGGGCGTCTTAGTACCTGACAGAATGACCAGACTCCAAAAGAAGACGCCTCGGATGTCAGAAGAGGAATACCTCAGCGTCATTAACGAGGTGATGTACTGGCTCGATGAGCCCAAAGTCCATGGTGATCCCCTGCTTCAGGCTCTAGCCTACTGGTGCAGGGACATACTAGAAGAGATGTCCCTACCTGGAGATGCTCACCTTGTTGGAGAGATGTACGAAAACCTGTGGCGGCTCAGAAGTGGGGTAGCAGAGGTCAACATGTGACAGGTAGCTATCGACTGCGACTTTTTGGTCTCCAGTCAGAGTTGCCCCAAACTCCGCATCCTGCAAAAAAGCGGATGAACCGGAGACGGGAGGACACGCAGGAGGTACTCCTAGAGGTGGTCTCAGTCTCCGCTGCCTGCCCTGTTGCGTGTCAGGAGGACAGCTGGCGATGTTTGCGCCTGCTACCGCTTGTGCCGACCATCCACCCGCCGCTTTGCTGCCCATGTCAGCAGCTTGCCCCTTTACCGGGACTTGCTAGTTCCTTAAAGGGGCCAGGTCAGTTTGGGTCCCCATCCCGTGGGTCCCCAAGTTCCTGAACTGGGCAGCGCACCTTGTGTTTCCCATGCCGGCTGTTCCCACAGTGTCCCCCATGGTTCCTGTGCCGATGGCTCCTGCACCACCTCCTGAGGTTCCTTTGCTGACAGCAACTGCAGCACCCCCTGAGGTTCTGGCGCCGCCTGTCCTGGCTGCACCCCCAGAAGTTCCTGCATTGCCGCCGCCACCCAAGGTTCCTGTGTTGCACGTGCCAGCAGCGCCCCCTGTGGTTAGTGGGTTACTGGATGTCCCATTCCCTGTGGCACCTGCGCCTGAGGCTCACCTGCCTGTAGCCTTGCCTGCGCCTAAGGCTCATCTGCCTGCAGCTTCACCGTTGCCTGTGCCTGAGACCCTGGTCAGTTGATTTTTTACCCTCCATGGTCTCTATATTGGTGGTTAATGGAAGAGCCAGCGGTGCGAGAGTCCTCAGGGACTGCCATGCTCCTGGAACAGCTGTGGAGGGAGTTTGCTGCAGTCACACCAGCATCCCCACCTCAGCAGCTGGAAAAGGCAGAGGCGACCCTAAGGAAGCTGCTCTGCATGAGGAAGGAGCAGGTTTCCCCAGCAGGGGATACCGTGCCTGCACCTCAGGTGCACCTCCCTGCTTGGGCCCCAGTGTCTCCTGGCATCCTGCGCTTCTGTCTGCGCTCCGGGCGCCTGAGTACGTGCCATTAGTCATAGTGCAAATGAGAAGCAAATAAAAATATTTAGACATATATAAATACAAATGATACAAATTTTGTTTTTACACATAGGAATCAAGATATGAAAAAATACAGGTAACCGGGAAATTAATGTGGACATTTTCATATACAGTATGTGGATTTTGCATTACATGAATAGGTGCAGTTTTATATGTACATGCCATGAATAGGAGTCAGACAATTTGGATAAAAACACATTTATTGGCTTTTACATTTCCAGTGGATCCATCCAGTACTTTCAGAAATTGTACAGGTTGGGGGGTGTGGGAGGAATAAGGATTAGATGGATTAGAGGGGTTGACAGAGCTGTCCTGGGAATACCTTGCTGTCATTCTGACAACATCCTTTGTAGGTGCAATTAAATTCTGTTTTATATCTTTAAGCCACAGTCCATATATGAACTTACCAAATACGGACATCTGCCTGTCATTTCCTTTCTTCATGCTTGAAATTTCTGCATTCTGTTCTCTTCTTCTTCTGCTTGGTGACTGAGAAATATACAGCAAGAAAACAAACTATTGTCATCATTTCTTATTTTCAAATAGAGCAGAGATTCAGAGACCCCCCAAATGAACACCACCAAGAGCTAGTGACCTGCAATAAGTATTTAAATTTTGTGGTGTTGCTGCACGTTTTGATACATCTTTGCTTTATGTCCAACAGATGCTCTATTCAACTGTCATATTATCTGTGAGGCACGAGGGCTATTTATAAGTGTTTGTTAGGGTGGAATTTATAAAATTGCATTCATTCTCTTGAATGTCTGTTCTGAGCGTCATTAAGAACATGAACTATATTGCAAATGAGAATAGAGGGCCTGTTCCACTGAATAAACTAGAAAGGGGGGCTGCCGGAACAATAGCATTGTATTCCCCAGTCAACTCTGTCACTAGCTCTGCAAGCTGGAGTGACGTGTGTGAATACTATTACTTTCAAGCCTTGTGATCAACCTCCGCGAGCCCCTTCCTTTATAATAATGCATGATGTGTCTCCCATTCCCAATTTATGTATCCTTTATGGTTATTTTGTTACCTTTTTTATATTTAGATATCAGGTACTGTTTTTTTAAGAATTTCCCTTTTATTTCAATGAGTAGGAGAGATGTGGATTCAAGTTTGCGATTCGGACTTGAGTCGCACTCCAGTCGCTCTTAAATTGACTTCCGACTTGACTTGCAGCTTGTTACTTTTTGACTTGGACTTGACTCTAACTATTTTATAGTGACTAATGAACAATAAGAGGCTCTGTTGAAACTACAAATGCGAAGCATTGAGTGCCAATTTATCCATTAATTGGAGTTTTTGCTTTAGAACCATGTGTAGAATAGAATAGAAACTATAGAAACTAAACTAGAATAACTAATAAGGCTACATACTGCATGTAATTCAATGGATGCAGCTCCTGAATTGGGACACAGCTGTACGCTTCCAGAGAAGCTGTGTCCCATTTCAGGGGATGTATCCTTTAAAGGCTGCATTCAAAGACCGAATGTGTCACAGCAGCACAACAAAGCTCTCCCATTTTAAAGGCTCCTTACAATGCATCCTAGAAACACATCCTTCTTTTCGTGGGCCACAAAAGATCCTCCTTTAACGACCAATCTATCCCAAGATTCATTGTGCATAACTTTGAAGAACACAGCCTACAGAGGCTACATGAATTGGGACACAGCTGTACGCTTCCAGAGAAGCATGGCATCAATGGATGCCGATGAGCTGTATAGATCCCTGTTTCAAAGGGAATTTTTTAATTCATGTATGTTGTGAAAACCAACTGTGAAATGGTCAGCTCTGTCGTTCAATTGCATGATACAATACACTTTTAACAAAATAAAATGAATTTGCATTGATAAATTGGCTAAATCAATTGTTTTGGCAGTTTTGTGGGGGAAGCCGTGTTACCTGTTTAGTCTAAGAGGAATCGATTGCGGTAACCAGGTACTATCAACTTTTTTGAATGCTTTTTAAAAACTTGGCAGCCTCTCAAAAAACATCCATCCATAAAGATCATAAAGACAAGGGGCATTCCATGAAGATTCTATAAAATAAGGGGCATTCTATATGCAATATATTCTATACAACAAGGAAAATTCTATCAGCAAAACGGGGTCACAAGTCTATACAGTACCACTACTATTTTGGTTGACTGTGGGGGAAAATGCACACCCCTTGATTATGTATTTCCATATATATTTATTACTAATAACACTCTCTATAGTCATTTGAAAAAGAACTGTCAGTTCTGTGGTTTTACATATCAGGGCATAACAAAAAATAATCTTGTATTTCCCAGGTTCACCGTGTCATTATTTATTTAACAAAAATGTAGCCAAAATAGAGAAGTCATGTGTGGAAAAACTAAACACACCTCAATAAGTTAAATAACTTGTAGAACCACCTTTACAGTAGCAGCAATAACTTGAAGTAATCATTTTCTGTACTGTATGACTATATCAGTCTCTAACATCATCTTGGGGGAATTTTGACCTACTATTCTTTACAACGTTGCTTCAGTTCATTCAGGTTTGTGGGCATTCATTTATTAACAGTTCTCTTCGGGTTCCGTCACAATCAGATTGAGATATGGACTTTGACTGGGCCAGTTCAACACCTTGATTCTTTTATTTTTCAGCCACTCTGTTGTAGATTTGCTGGAGTGCTTGGAATCATTGACCTTTTGCATGACCCAGTTTCAGCCAAGCTTGGGCTGTGGGACAGATGGAGTCACATTTGACTCTAGAATACTTTGTTATATAGAGGAGTTCATGATGGACTAAATGACTGCAAGGTGGCCAGGTCCTGTGGCTGCAAAACAATCCCAAAACATAATCTCTCCACCACCATGCTTGACAGTCGGTATGAGGTGTTTGTGTTGATATCATGTTTGGTTTTTGCCAAATGTGATGCTGTGCATTATGACCAAACATCCCCATTGATCCAGAAGTCTTGTGGTTTGTTCAGATGCAGCTTTGCAAATCTAAGCCGTACTGCTATGTTCTTTTAAGAGAGAAGAGGCTCTCTCTTGGCAACCCATCCAAACAAGACATACTTGTTCAGTCTTTTTCTAATTCTACGGTCATGAACTTTTTGCAAGCTAACTAAGGACTGCAGTCTGAGGTGTAGCTCTTGGTTTTTGCAATATATCTGTGATGAGCAGCAACAATTGCTTCTCTAAGATCATTGCTGATGTCTTTCCTGCTTGGCATTGTGTTAACACACACCTGAATACTCCAGACCAGCAAACTGACAAAACGTCTGTTCTTATAGAGGTGGTCACACTTGCTGATGATCACTTAATAAAATGCATTTGATGAGCAGCACCTGGCTGTTACTTACCCTATTAATTCATATGGAAGCAGGGTGTACCCCATTTTTCACACCTTGTGTCTGCATTTTGTCATAGTTTTTTGTTAAATAAATAATGACATGGTGTAATATGGCATGTGTTGTTGTTCATTTGAGGATGTATGTACCTAATTTTAAGACCTGCGAAGGATCAGATGACTTTTTATTATGTGCAATAACTCTAAAACTAAATACTAAAGACATTCACGACAGAGTCTTCATTCCTATTTTTGAACAGCTGGTAATTTTTAGTTACAGTTATGGGTTTTTAAAAGAAAGACTTAAAAGAATAAACTCAAATTAATCTGACTACTTGTATAATATATAATGGATTAAATGCATCATGATGCATCAAGCATCACTTTAAATGGATTCATTACCCTGTGAATCATAATCAAACCAATTCAAAAAGGTTTGTGAAGATTCACAGGATTGTCCCATAGTGCGCTACTTATATCATACTTCACTCAATGTGTTTGTTGTATTTAATTTAAGTGTACTTAGTCCATAATATTGTTTAATTTGTGCTATGTATAGACATAGATAACTCAAACACCCAAGGGGTGTGCATTGTCCTCTGTTCAGTAATCCCGTGTTCAAAGCACACTTCAGTAGATGTCTCTCTCACATGTTTTTTAGAGTTATTATACCATTTACGTATTCCCCCATTGCACATTATATTGATTCAACATAATAGTTAATAAATATGTATAGACATAGACAACCCAAAAATCCATGGGATGTGCATTGTCCCCCATATTCCACTGTTCAAAGCACGTTTCACTGGACATGTCTGTCTCACTATTTTTTAGACCTAATGGACAAACCCTCTTCCTCAGTACTCTGACATAGACATTCCCAGGGAGGCTGAGGAATGTGATCCCCCAGAATTTGGAGCGCATCCTCTGGTCCCCTATCTTAAAGATTGTGACCACCACCCCAGTCTGCCCATCAAAAGGCAATGTCCCCAACTTCATGCAGTGTTGAAGAGCCATGTCATTCAAGACAGCCCAACACCATCTAGAGCTTCATGAACTTATCCACTCCTGGAGCCTTATTACAAAACATTACATTTTATGACTACTAGTGACCTCAGCCCTAGTGATGGATGAGTCCTCCTCTTAGTCTCCTCCAAGGAAGGCACTGGGGCGGTCCTTGAAATATTCCCTGAACTGCCTGACTATATCCTCATTTGAGGTCAGCAGCACTCCCAACTGTAAACAGCATGCGTAAAGCCCTGCGTCCCCCTCCTGAGTTGCCTGATGGTTTGTCATAACCTTTTTGAGGTCAACTGAAAGTCATTTTCCATAGCCTCACCAAACTACTCCCACACCTGAGTTTTTTGCTTCAGCAAGTGCCAAAGCCACATTCTGCTTGGCCTGCCAGTATCCATAAGCTGTTTTAGGAGTCTGAAAAAGAACTATGGTGCTGCTATAATATTGGTGTGATTAAGTTAAAAATGTAATCACTTCTGGATCTTCACCCTTGCAGTATGTTGGTAAAAAATTACAAAGATTCATCAAATACTTTTACAGTTATTATGTTAACAGGAAGGTGTCTGCAGCAGCGGTGGTCCCAAAATCATATGCATTCCCATCACAATACCAAGTGTTTTCTATAGGTTCCCCTTCATTTCTTTGCTGCCACACAGCGCTGTGGCTTCATATTTGGGCCAGTTTGTCTCAAAATAAAATGTGGTATAGATCTTCACCCATATAATATTTTTGTAAAGTAGTAACAATAATAATTACTTTTTGACTAATCACATTCAATAGATCAAATTTCCTTTGCAGCTACCTTTCCCTTTGCTACCACTAAGCAGCATTATGTCAGTTTTGAGGCAATTTGTATCAAAATTTGACCACTTTCAGTTGTTCATCCATACAATGTGTCTCCAAAGTTTGAAGAAGATCCTTTAAATATTTTTTCAATTATAATGCTATGGGATCAAGTGTCAAAGCTGCACTACTTTCTTATTGTCTTTTTAGGAAATGTAACAGATTAAGTATTTTTTAAGACTGACATCTGGGATTTCAGTTGCAAGGTCAATTTCATCAGTACTATTTGTGGATAGGCCTGATGAAAGTGTTATGTTACTTTTGTTCCTCTTTGCAGTACTTTTAGCCTCATATTGCAGTTCTTTTGCAGTCTTTTTGCATCATTTTCCCTGCGTTGGTAGCTACAACCTCCAGAAGCACAAGACTCTGCAGAGAGTGATACAGTGCACAGAATGATTCACCAGGACAATACTGCCAGGCCTGCAGGTTGTCTACACCCATTGGTACAAGACCAGGGCAAAACAGATAATTACAGACACATCTCATCCAAGCCATAGACTTTTCCAGTGACTGCATTCAGGCAAACGCCTCCATAGCCATAAGGCCAGAATTGAGAGGCTTAGGAGAAGATTTCCCCTCGGGTCATATGAACTTTAAACTCTGCTTAATCATTGTCATCTTTCACTATTGTCATATTCTGTATTTGCATTACCCAGGATACATGGTCTTCAATTTTGATTATTATGCTACTGATACTGCATTTACACTTTACATCAATACTGTGGAAGGATTTTGCATCTAATTTTACACACTTCATACTATACTCATACATATTTTATTGCCATTCCTAATAGTTTTCATTTTTATTATTATCCTCTATTTTATTATTTTTCTAAATATTTTCAGTTTAAATATGCACAGTGTTAGAGGTATTTTGCCAGAATAACATTTCACTGCCATAGTGCTGTACAATTATGTATGTGACAAATAAAAATCTTGAATCCTTCAGTTGTTCACCCATAAATTGTGTGTTTTATACAGGTTTGCAGCACAGTAACACACTACAGTACCAGTATACAAGCTAGAATAACTGCTCGTTAGTGAAACAATAAACTGTTTTACGTGTCCCAGTGAGAAAATATAGTAGGCTACCCTTAAAGGCATTCTGATAGCCAGAATAATTATTAGCTCCCACCCCCACCCATATCCAGGGACATACCCACAAACTTGCATAATAAACATACCTGCGCAAATCCACAAGCATGCACACCTCTTGCCGTTTAACTTGATTTCTGGTAGCTCAAAGGCCTTCTGTTGCTACTAATTATCCAGTGCAGAAGTGCTAGAATAGTCTTTGGTACAACAAGGTTTTACCTATCCAACAAAACCCTCTCAGTGCTGCCACGGCAACAGAGAGAGGATTTACTGGATCATACCACTCTGTTGTCAGAGGGGATTAACATGTATACAACATGGCTGCTTTCACTTGGCCTTTCTTTTATAATAACAGTTTGTCTGTAAGCTGAAATAATGCCATGCATATAGCAATCTCCTGACTGTATTACCAGATACACACACACACAAAAAACTATTTAAAATTCCTTTCTTCTTTTAGTATTTTGGGTTATGTAATATTGGTATTTGATATATTTCATTATATAAGACAATTGGTGCTGTAAAAACAATAGATAAAATTTTAATATTTCATGTATATTTCTAAGCATGCACCTAAAATTATATTACAGTGTTTATTCTCTGTGTGTGTTATGTATATATTGATAAAAACCTGTTATTTTGAAGTTGTGGGCACTATTTTTTCAGTCCCCACAAGGGGAAACTTAAGTTTAATAAAAACCCATAACTGTAACTAAACTAAAGAAGCCAAAACTTTTGCATTTTATTTGGTTACTTAAGGTTAAGGTTACAGCTGTGGGCTAAAATTGTCATTGTTGGGATTAGGATTTTTTCCATAGAAATGAATGAAGAGTCCCCACAAAGACATTAATACAAACATGTGTGTGTGTGTGTGTGTGTGTGTGTGTATGTGAATGGCATGTGAGTCCTGCCATGGGTCGGGTCACTTGTTATTTGTTACTTTGTGCTATTAAGACAAGAAGGCATGGATGAATGAAAATGAATGAATGAATTAAATTGTCTTTGAATCCTCTCAAAAATTTCCAACCCTGGTGTTTAAAGGATTATGCTGTTGTTAGTCATGTTACCAGTAGAGGGCTCAACAACCACAAGAAGTATTGACTGCAGCCATTAAAACTCCTGCTGGCAGTTAATTCCATGGATTAGTTTGGCCAACAGTATAATACAATATGTCACCCAGTAGTGTCTGAGCTACATTATCTACACTTTTCCTTCTGTAATATTATGAAAGACCCACTTCTTAACTGATTCCTCGGTAAAACGGTTTTGTTGCAGCCATCTTTTCTCAGTAATCCTAATTCTTCCTTTATATTTCAATTTCTCCATTGGTGTCTCATTAGGTATCAGTTGTTGTCCAGGTCAGGGGGTTTGCATCCTTCCTGTGACCTGTCTTTGAGGAGTGTACATGTTCTTCTTCTGTTGTACAATTTTTCTCTGGGTAGCTGTAGTGCAAAGATATGTATTTAGGTTAACTGGTGCCTCCAAATTGCCCATAATATTTGATTATGTGAGAATGTGCCCTGCAATAGACTGGCATCCCATCTAAGGAAAACCCCAGACATGTACCTGTGCTATCTTGGATGTGCTCTAACTTCCCCTATAACTCCAGGATAAACAGTTAGAAAACGTATTTATTCATAAATTCCTGGCTTACTTTTTCAATGGTAGTTTTTGTACTGACATGACTTATGCTTCTTACCTATAAACTGAAGCATCATTAAAATGAAACTTCTTTATTCCCTCACCGTTAGAGCCACAGTGTTAATTGGTAAATTAGTGGCAATTATTTTTGGATGAAAATTTGTGGCTTATTTTTGAATGTGTTTATTGGTATCATTATAGGGGACACGCATCTGGAATTGTACTTTTGTGGCTAAGAGGAAAAGCTGAGTTTAAAGATTGCTCACACTTTACCCTCAAAGCAACTGAGAAAAGGCTAAGCATGCACCTAACCTGATGGGGACAACGTGCCTCTTTTCACTTGACATGCTATACGTTTTATCAAGTGATATGACACATTTCGCAGCAAGTGCTATTAGCTCAGCTACGCCCACAGGTGTCTGAAAAGAACTCAGTTGTTTAACTCAATAGAACTCAAAGCAATTAGGTATTCCTTAGGCCTTCTTGCCACAGATGGCCGAGTCACCGGGGATCAAACCAGGATGCCATCTGTAGAAGGCACAGGGAGATGCATTGCACTGATATTTTCACATTTTAGTGGAAATTCCAGTGGACATACTCCCTAGCATTTCAAACATATATTTTTTCCCATTTACCACATGCGTAATACCAACCCTTTTCCAAAAATGTTGGCATGCTATGTAAATAAATAAAATACAAAAATGCAATGATTTTGTTCACTTGTTGAAACTGAGAAATATTACTGCTTTGTGACAAGTGCATGCTCAATTTGAATTTGATGCATATTGGTCCAGAAACGTCACGTGGGTATTGATTATTTTTGTGTGCCTGCACAGGTACTGTAGTTCCGGTAGCCTAATAAAAGTTTTAAAATATTGTGTTTTAATGTTTTATTAAACATATTCATATAAATACCTTGATGACTTTTTACTCATAAATAAATATGCAGTCATTCTTATCAGCATAATTTTCCATGGTTTTCAAAACGCAAGAACTTGTCTGTTGACAGTTTCCATGGTAACTTAACGGACTTGCTGCTTCCAATGAGTAGCCTGACCAGATGTTGATGTTCATTGTGATTTTCTTAAATGCTAATTAAAAAAACTAACGGTGACTAGTTTATTCTATTGTTATTTTTTGTTCATTAGCCTTGGTACAGTATAAGTGGGATAAACCAGTTTGAGGTGTGTGACTATATAAAATAATCAGCTTCAACCTGGCTGCATTACATCATTTTCATTGATTACTTTTGTTTAACTGTAGACTTTGAAGGGGTTGATCCCTTACAAACACACAAACAAACACAACGCTCACACACACACGCACACTCACTGGCCACCTTACTATAAGTACACCTTGATAGTACATGGTTGGAGCCCCTTTTGCCTTTAGAACTGCCTTAATTCTTCATGACATTGATTCCTCAAGGTGCTTGAACAATTCCTCAGAGACATGATAGCATGCACTTGCTGTAGATTTGCTGGTTGCACCTTCATGATGCGAATCTCCCATTCTATCACATCCCATACGTGCGGTATTGGATAGAGATCTGGTGACGGTGGAGGCCATTTTAGTACAGTGAATTCATTCTCATGTTCAAGAAACCAGCCTGGGATGATATTAGTTTTGTGACATGCCATGTTATCCTGCTGGAAGTAGCCATTAGAAGCAGGGTACACTGTGGTCATAAAGGGACATGGACAGCAGCAATGCTCAGGTAGGCTGTGGCATTTAAACAACGCTCAATTGGTACTAAGGAGTTCAAAGTGTGCCAAGAAAATATCCCCCTCACCATTACATCACCACCAGCCTAAATTGTTAACACATGGCAAGATGGGTCCATGCTGTTGTTTGCATCAATTTCAAATTCTGACCCTATCATCAGATTGTGATAAGTAGCTCTGTGGGCTAAGTCTCTGTGCCAGTGATCAGAAGATCACTGGTTTGAGGCTCAGCCTTGGCAGAATAAGCACATGTCTGTGGGCCCTTGAGCAAGACTCTTAACTCTCAGCTCCAGTGGTGCAGCATGTTGGCTGACCCTGCACTGTGATACCCACCCACTCCCAAGCTACTGAGTGTGAGATGGGGCAGGTGAAGAGAAGTGTTCCAATATGTTTGTGCAAATAGAGCATTGTTTTGTTTTTGAATCCAAGACTCATCTTACCAGGCAACATTTTTCCAATCTTCCATTGTATAGTTTTGGTGAGCCCATGCCCAATGTAGCCTCAGTTTCCTTCTGTTAGCTGACGGTAGTGGCACCTGGTGTGGTCTTCTGCTACTGTAGCCCACATACTTTATGGTTTGACATGTGTGTACAGAGATGTTCTTCTGCATACCTTGGTTGTAATGAGTGGTTATTTCAGTTAATGTAGAGCTGGTTTGCCCCCATGTCCAGCATGTGAGTGTGTGTACAAGATGGCCAGGCAACAAGACACAATCACGGCCAGACAGAAATGGGCGAATGACCTCTGCTGCTGGGACTAGGCCTTCCAGCCCAGGGACTCCATTTGGGTATACTGTCACATCAGGAAGAAGAGGCAGCCGCCCAAACTGGACAGCCACTGGAGGGGTCTTGGGGAGGTCCTGAAGCTAATCTCTGATGTGTAAACGGTCCGGATCCCAGAGTGGCGCAGGACTGTCGTGCTACATCTTGACCACTGACTCCATATCAACCCCTCACCCTCATGGAGCACCCTTCTCCAGGACCAAAGGGTGAGGACTGTAGCAGTCCAGACAGAGGAGGACAGTGGGGAACTTGGGGCCCGGTGGATGTGGAGGGCTCGGCGCTGACCAGAGCACTATTGGGAATTTGTTGGGGTATCAGAATGGGTAGTTGGGTATATCCTTTAGGCAACGCAGCAGCGTGCTGGACTGATGCTTAGTGTAAATAATGTAAGAAACTGTGTGTAGTTAGTGTGTATTGTGTTATTGTCAGGTCAGGCCAGGTTGGGGAGCATGCGCAGATGCAGTACATTGCCGCACTCACTACATGGCAAAAGTCCTTGGAATCCTGGCTGGCTGACCCCCCAGACAGACACACAGTCCAGTTCCATTCTCCAGAAATAGCTATCCATCTGCCACAGTCAGGTGTTATGTAGGTGTCCCCTCGGCCTGGTCCAGCCACTTGGGTACTCAGCAAGAAGGAGCCTGCGAGGTGGATCACCCTCAAGGAAATGTGCCACATGTCTTTAGTGTCATAACTGACACTCCCTCACAATGCAGATAATGTGCCTCATTCGGGACTCCTTCAGCAACCGCTCGTTTGACACAAAGTCAAACCAGCGCTACCTAAGGATCCTCAGAAGAGACACAGTAACAAAGAAGTCCAGTCTTCGGCCCGGCTCATGGGATAGCTGCTTGCAAAGATATCGGGAGCACCATACACCCCTTTCCGGCGACCTCATGACCCCCATGCTCTCCCAGTCCGTCTGCTGACTCCATAGAAAGATATCAAGACTCCAATCAGCTGTGAACCACCCAGTCTCACTGAGATTGCATGGGTGCTGAATTAGCTGGGGTTAGGGAAGGCGGCAGGGTTCTGTGGTATCCGGGGTGAACTTCTCCAGACTGGAGGTAAGGCTATCCTCCTGGCAGTACGGGCAATCTTTGCTTCCATTTGGGAGTCCAGTGTCATCCCAACTGAATGAAAAATTCAATGATAAGAATGTTGCTGCTGAGGTAAGTCAATCTCTCGGTGAGGTCAACAGTCTCCCTGCAGACAGACACCCTACTGATGGCTATGCTCAAGAAGTCATTAAAGGCCGGGATCTTGGCTTTAATCCAGGACACTCGCAATCCCAGACACTCAGACTCCTCGCTCAGTCATTCAAGAGTCCCAATCAGAGCATCCATTGACTCAGTGAAGATCACAGCATCATCAGCAAAGTCAAGATCATTAAATATTTCTTCCACCCATCAGATGCCCCATAAATGCTGGACCCCATGACCCTGCCTAACACCCAGTCAGTGGTACAAGCCAGCCATGACATCTAGCAACTTCATGGGGTCCCACAGGGCAACTGGGGCAAACGCTTTATGAAAATCATCAAAGGCTGCAAAGAACTTTGGCCGATACTCACGCTTACGCTAGATGAGAACCCTCAGTGCCAGGATGAGGTCGATGGTAGACTTCTTAGGCATAAAACCAGACTATTCTAGTCAATGACAGGCGAGCAAGTGATTACAGATCCTGTTTCAGGTGACCCTAGCACTGAGAGCAGTGTTATCCCCCTGTAATGGCCACAATCCCAGGATATCCCTTTCCAGATAGGCACAAGAAGTTCCATTTTTCAGTCAGTTGAGATGACACTGGACTCCCAAATGGAAGTAAAGATTGCCCGCAATGCCAGGAGGCCAGTTGTACCACCTGCCTGGAAAAGTTCACCCAGGATACCACAGATCCCTGCCGCCTTCCCTACCCCCAGCTGATTCACCACCCTTGCAATCTGAGTGAGATTGGGTGGTTCACTGCTAACTGGAACCTTGATCAGCCTTAAGAACTGTGGACCCAGAGATGTCCAGCATTTTACTTGGAAGATCAGCTTTAAACAACTGCTCAAAGTAGCAGATCACAACTGCAGTGTCATCGGTAAGGACCATTCCATCATCCACTCTGACTACAAGTCTCCGAGGAACAGATTCAGTTGTACGTAATGCTTTGATTCCTCTATAAGCAGGATGTGGGTCACTAGACCATAGATGGTGTGTCACCTGCTCACAGATTTGTCTGACAAACCCCACCTTATTTGCCCTCAGAGCCCTCACAGCCATCCTCCCCAGTTCCCAGTACAGACTGGAGTTGCTGGAGTAGTGCACTGTGACTCCTCTCAATAATATCCAGGGTGCCTTGCGAGATGAAACACTTCCTTCTGGAAATATTGGCAGACACACACGCAGGTTTGTAATTATCTTTTTGGAGATTCTCCATTTATTTATATGGGGAAATACATGCAATCACATAAACACAACCCTCAGCATTCTTCAGGGTCTTATCACAGAAAGTGTTCCTCACACAAACTGCATGCAAACTCATCAGAAACAGCTTGATCTTGGAGTCTGGTCAAGTCCAACCTCATTCTCTTAGTACTGTAGGTGGTAGCCTACTGGATCTAATCTGAATCTTCAAAGTTCAACAAGTCTGTGATCAGAATTCTCAAAGTGGGCACTTCTTTAGGCCCTGCAGTTTTGCAGGAGCCCTCAGCATCTACCACAATACCTGTATTACACTACCAAGTCCAACAATGCAGCTCAGTGTGATGGAACCAGGACCCAGCGACCCACAGCCCCTGACCTTTCGCAAAGTCAAGGAACATGGAGCCACTCTCACCCTGGTCTCCAGACCCATGGAGACCGACACAGTCCTCATAGCCAGCCCTATCAGTGCCAGTGGTCGCATTGAAGTCACCCATGGAGTGTCAATTTGTGGGAACCCATCAACCAATGAGTGAAGTTGAGAGTAAAATCTCTCTCTCAATGAGACATCACTCACTGTGGTCGGAGCATACACTGACACAACAGACAAGACACCCAAAGAGTGCATTAGAGTCGTATAATACGCTTGTTGAATGGAGTGACAACAGACACCTTCGGGAGGAGCTGACTTACCACAGCAACAGCTACTCCCTGAGTATGGCAGCCCTCAGACCAACCACACCAAAAGTAGGTGAACTCAACTACAGAGTTCTGGCCACTCCCCAGTCTGCGTACTTCAGAGAATGTCACCACTGAAATCTTGGGTTTATGAAGCTCCCTTGACAGCAGAGGAAGATGGTCACCTAAATGGAGAGAAACGAGGTTCTACATGCCTACCCGGGCTGGGATGGGCTGCCTCAAGCTGGGGCACCAGTGTTACCATGCAGCGGACGACGCCTTAGCACCACACCAGCCCCAATCCCCGACAGGCCTGACCCTATTAGCTCTCCAACGGTTTTGACTAATTCGGGGATGAGGCTTCTGCAGGCTTTCTCTCATCCCTTTCATGTTGTGTGCAGCCTTCCTATGGGCGGCTGCAGCAGAGGTACTCCCACGGAGAGCAGAAGGGTGTTGTGCCTGTTTAGATGGAGCTGTTGTGAGTTGTTATATGGTGCCTATTCCACCACCAACCCCCAAAAAGATTTCCCTGCAAGTTGGACGACCACTTGCAGGGCCGGATGCAGTGTAATATCATATCCAGGACATACTCAGGAGTGTTATTGTGCCAACTGTAATGTCATGTGTAGTGTTTAATATCAATTCTTGTAAAAAATGTATAAATAAATAATTTGTATGTGCGTGTGTGTGGATTAAGTTTATATTACACTTTGGGGACCAAATGTGATATAAAAAACCCTGCTATTTTGATGTAGTGGGGACCATTTTTGAGGTCCCCACAAAGATCTGTGAATGCAATCAAAAAACTAAAACTGCAAATAGTCCCCCATTTATTTTGTTTACTTATGGTTATGGTTAATGCTGGGTAGAGGTTAAGGTTGTCATGTTGGCATTAGAGTTTTCCCCATATAAATGAACGTTGAGTCCCCACAAAGATGTAATTACAAACCTGTGTCTGTGTGTGTGTGCACCCACTGGGTGGCATGTAAGTAGTCAGGGTGGCCAACGTGGTGCACAGTGTGTGTGAGTTTTCAGAGCAACTGGCATACAGTCAGTAAAAGTCCTTTTTGTGCTTTCCCGCACTTTTGGTCTCAATGTCTGGTACCCACGCAGCAGTAAATTAAGCAATATACTGTACATCTCCACATACTGTTTGTTCCATCTTCATAAAGATAAGGTTTCTTCCTTTTAGGGAGCTTTTCCTTGCCATGGTCACCTCTGGCTTGCTCAGTGGGGGCTTTGGGCAAGGACAGGATACAGTATACTGTAGCTTGAGATGAACGAATAGGGAGGTTGAGTTTTTACTGGGGGGGCTGATGGTAAACTATTCGTGATTTACACATTTATAGACATTTGTTTGAGGGGGCTAAAAATACCCACCCCCCCAAACAAACTAAATAAATAAATATAAAAATAGGCCTAAAGACGCCCCTGGTCAAGGATAATGTAAAGTGCTTTGAGACAATGTAATATTGTGAAGATGCTCTATGCAATTAAAATTGAATTGAATTAATGCAAAATGATAAATTGGAAATATATTGGTAAAAAATCCCAAGACCCAAGAGGAAATCAAAATATCGATTATGAGTGAAACAAAAGATTAATATTTTACTCAAAATCCTCTTTTTACGCATATGTTGCAGAAATAACGACTCAAAAAACATGTACCATCAGCCAAATAAGAATAAATGTCAAGCATACGCACAGTGCATACAAACGTACTGGTACCCATGCTGCGAGCTGTGCACTCTTGGCAATTTACTTCCTTTTGTTCAATATTGTTCCTGTGGAATCTGAAATATTTTCATACAGAGAAAAAGGAATATCTTCTGATGATCATTTCTCATTTGCTTGTTCACATTACTCATTTTTGCTAAATTTCTCACAAACACGCTACACTACAAACGAGCATTCGTAACGATCAAACCACAAACTTCTCAGACAACGAATGAAGTAATTATATATCGTCGCTAAATAATTATTATATTGGCCTATTTATTATTTGATTTTATTATTATTTTTTTAATCTACAACACTCGCGAATATTAAACAATGCTGAGTCATCCCTAAAGATTAGCAGGCAAGAAGTTTTACCGCCGCAGCCCCGGCCAGCACTATATTGGAGCGGTATCTAATTTTTAATAGTCATAACATCCAGACTTTATACCGCGGTATACGATATCTTGACAGGATTTTAAAAACAGTAGTGTATGGACAGTCTGATATCTGGGGAACACAATTTAATAATCTAGAGGTAAAGGTCTGTTTATAATGAGAGAGCGAATGAAGCCAAATCAAATGCTGGGAGTACCCGGCCCCCGGTTCCTAACCCCGGTCCCTGCTTAAAAAGCAACGTTATTCCAGCGTTCTGACAAAACGTCGTACTTTATCAAAACATCCTTCCGTAGTGCTAATCGATAGCCCTAACCCTAATTCTTACCCTAACCCTAACCCCTAAAACCCAACCCTATTCCCAAAACGGTGGAATTTCACATGCGCAAAAAGGCTCGATAGCATGTCTCAATAGGTAGGATGTTTTGTCGGAACACCAGAATTTCCCAATAAAATTTGGGAGGAATTTCCGAAGTCTATGAAATCAATATGCTTATATGAGATGTCTGAATTTATTATGCCTCTGACACAAACTTTTGAAGTAATTGTTCAATCTAGGACAATTTTGCAGAACCAGAGGGTTACTTATATCACTACTGCACAATAGGATCAGAGAGACCCTTTGTGATAGCAGCTGGGCGTTTCCTTCTGAAATAATATATGCACGAATTTGTGGAACGTGAAACTACGTTTCCCGTGGCGCTTAGTTTTTTTTAAGTCAAGCAGTGGATATCTAAAAGAGATTCTGATTGGCTAATAGATCTGTCACAGAAAAATTCCGTCTCTCGTATTAGGAGTGTTACATTATTACTGAAGCACCCGCCTTTTTAGGAGGATGACGCAGTCTGTAGAAATTGCAGGGAGGGGCTAAGGGGGTCCCGTCGGCACGCGCAGACAGCAGGGAGCAGCTGCAGTAAGAGGATCGTAGTGCCGCCTCACAAACAAGCAGCATTTCAATATTCACTTTAAAATTAAGATTAACGCGCCTACCAAAAGCGAGTGAAAATGGTAGACCGCGAGCAACTGGTGCAGAAAGCCAGGCTGGCCGAACAAGCTGAACGGTATGATGATATGGCAGCTGCCATGAAATCGGTAAGTTTTTTTTGTTCAAGAATAATTTTCATACATTTCATATTTTCTGTTTTGTCCTGTATTGGTTAATATTCCTGGAGTTTACCAATATTTGGTGCCGTCATTATTTTAATAAATTATTATGTATAACCGTTTTTTTTCCTTAAATGTACATGTACTAGCATTCATGAATGCGATATATTGCGAAAAACACATTGTTAAATCTTTCATGCTGTTTATTGGCGAAAATGGAATTATTTGCAGGCTGGAATTAACTGTCTGAAATGTCTAATCTTTAGACAGAATAAAACGGTCTAAATGTACTGCATGTCGTTTACCCCTCCCCCTCTCTTTATATGGACGTATGTACAATATCTGTTTCTGTGTGTTTGAGGTTGTCATATGATTTAAACATGCTGTTGCGGATATTCTACTTATATGTAAAGAACAAAGCTGAAATATGGTTTTTATAGCCCAGACGTCTAACGGGAATGGTGCCTAATGCAGACAGTGATTTCGGGGCGGTGCCTTTTCGCCTTTCAGTGTAACTAGTCATTTTTATGGCGTGAAATGGGCGTAGGATCCTGACTACGGGATAAACACAATTTAAATAATTTAGCTTACTGTATTATTTGTGAACATTGCTATATCATTCATCAAGGATTTTCCCAACGGTTTAATTAAGGGCCCCCTAATGACAAAGGGCACGTTTTTATACTCGTATAATTTAACTACAGACGAAAACCTTAATATATACCTTAATGTATACATATGTATGAGATATTCATATATGTATACCTGTGCACATCTAGTGAAATATTCAGATCCGGACGGAAAATGGCCGTGGGCTGCTTGGTTTTTGTTTCAATTAATTTTCGTATATGTGGAGAAAGTAGTTAACATCTGTATCAATATATGGATTTTCGTTAAAAGATCTATAATGATTGTCAAAATGTACATTGAACTCGCCAGCACTATATTTCCAGAATATTCTGTTCCTGTCATATTGCAGTGCAAATCAGTAAATCAGGTTATGGTTTTTTTATGGCTGTATGTGGCTACAGCTTCAGCAGGTAGCGGGCAAGACATGCCGCAGCCTCTGCCAAAGTACAGGATGTTTCCGGATTTTTGGTAATAAATAAATATCTTACATCCAAATGCGGATTTAAAATGACTGTATTTGGAGGCCGAAATGTATGCGGTTTTAGATTCGCGTTACTGAAAGCCCTCGCTATGCGCTATTGATGGGGAAAATGCGCATTGTATTGTGTATTACAATTCGTAGAGCCGCTAAATATACCAAGGCGCTTGTGGTTTATTATTACTTTTTAATGATCTAGTGTAATTCTCGTTGCAACATCATAGGAGACTTTACTTGTATTGTTGAAACGTAATTTCTGTTGGGAGAATCAAGTGGCAAAACGAAACGACTTTCCAGTTTTTTTTCCTTAATTGCAAGCGCGTAATTTGTGAAATATAAGCACACACACACACACACACACACACACACATATATATATATATATATATATATATGTGTGTGTGTGTGTGTGTGTGTGTACGTGTGATATAATGATATAATAGATCATATACTGAAAACTGCATTGTCATCAGACACCGTTTGCTTGTGAGCCCGGTGTCTTTGTGCAATATAATGAAACGATCTCCTGAGCTGCCTTGCCGTCGTGGGCAGTGAGCTGTCAGCTCTCAGTAGGAGGGCTTCAGCTTTACAATAGTAATGGAGATACCGATGTTCACTTTATGTCATCTCATCGGCTCTTTTCTTAATTATATTATTTAAATATCTAGTTTAAATACTACTTTCACCACCTTTCACATTTAGATTTGGGTTCACATCAGTTAAAGCCTCCATACATAACATTTCTTATGCTATTAAGAAGCATAAAATATGTATGTAATGTTACTTGAATTGTTGCTTTGTCAACTTAGTTACCATTAGGACCCATTACCTGAGACGAGTCTGTGCACGGGGAATCACATGCAACTGCAGTCATGGCAACTGCCTAGTAGCAGTGGTTTCCAGAGTATGTTTTAAAACTCTGAAATGAACTATATTATTAAAGAAAGTTATTTTCTTTTCAATCACCATTTTTTCTCTTAATCTGCCCCAAACTGTTTTAGGTTTTTATTTGAATGGAAAGTATCCTTATTTAGTATTTCACATGTGAATTAAGGGAAACATGAAATGTGCAGTCCTGGAGATTCCATCCCCTGATATTGAGGAGAAAAATAGTTGCCAGCTTCTTGCATGTACCTATAAATGATTTAATGAATTTATTATTAGTGGAGACACTCCTGCGTTTAACAAGTTAAGCTAATGTGAACTTGTAGTTGTTTATAGTAATGCAAGTAGATAGCTGAGCCTGATGATGTAATATACTTATTGAAGTAAAATGTTAAATACAAATCTTTTCAAGACTGAAATTATTTCTAAAATGGACACATCAGTGGATTCCCTCCACGAATGATCATGAGATATTAGTCCAAGATTTCATCATCCTGTTTATCAGCATCTGCACGTGGTGAAAGGTCATGTGACTGTTTCGCAATTATTATTGTATTAGATCAAACGGACAACATGACACCGACAGTCCATAGGCACATGTGCAGTTTGTGGACGGCATTGTCTTGTTGAAAGACTGTACCAGGGTACTGTCTCAGGAGGGGTAAGACAAGCAAATGCAGGATGTCACTGACATAGCACTATGCCATCAAAGTCCCCCAAATCACTACCAGGGATTACCTGAAGTCACACCCTGTGTCTCTCCACAACATTGGCAGGATTGGTCCTCTCCCCTCGGTGCTGCCATACGCACACACAATGGTCTTCCGTGGTAATGCAGAACCAAGATTCATCACTGACCATGGTACAGCGCCGCTCATCATCAGTTACGGTTGTGCCTCCCGGTTACGGCACCACTCCAAGCGCAGCTGTCTGTGTGTTGGTGTTAATGGTAGCCTATGTACAGGATGGTGAACCCATAGTCCAGCTGATGCCAGTCGTTGAGACAAGGTGCAGGATGACTCTAGGTGATGAAGAAAGTCCATTACCTGTATCTGGATGGCAGGTTCAGATGTCATGGGGTTCTGTAATGCTTGGCGCACAATGCGACTGGCGATCACTTGGTGTGGTCTGTCTTGGGTTACTGGAACCATCACAATGTGTGTGGGTCCCCTCATGTGCCCATTGGTTCCAACATCGAGCGACTATGACATCTGCATGCTGGGCAATTGCAGGATATGAACACCTGGCCTCATGCAGACCCACAATGCGACCCCTATCAAACTCCATCAAATGCTGGTAATGCTATCTAATGCGTCTACGGGGCAACCTTTGTGTCCGGTGACTAGACATGCCATCTTCTTGCAAATCAAATCTTTTACATACCTATTGCTGGTCTGCATGTGTACCAAATTAATCCAAATTGGAGCATTAGTTTTGGGTGCTTAACTTTTTTTGTCACTGAGTGTATTTTCAAAATGGCAAGCCGTAGCTTGGTTCTAGATGTTCCATCATGCAAAGAAATCCCACATTGTCTACGATATCTAGAACAATGGAATCTAGTACCTTTTCTGTTACTTTCACGGCTTTTGGGCAGTTGTTTGGAAGTTTTTCATGACAGCTGAATGCCTCAGTCAAGGTCAAATGTTTTTAACTCTATCTTTTTCTGTTTGGCTTGTCTGAGCTCCTCACGTTCCTTCATGTGATGAATTCTAAGGTTCTTGATTAAATGTTGTGTTGTACACTGCAGTGCTACTTCCTCTCAGAACTTACAAAGATTGCAAATCGTATAAAATACTTCCAGATTGCAGACGTTTGTTAGTTTGCTTTGAAAGCATGCAAGTCATCTTCAACCTCTTACAGTATCTGATTTTCTTACTCTCTTACAACTGCAAAGGGTATACATATGACATCATAGCAGGCAGAATTCACTGCAGTCACATCCACTGAGTGGCAAAAACACACCTAAAATGGGAAAGAGCTTGTACAAATCAGTTTCCCAAGAAATAGCAGCTATCTTTTTACAGACTGCCAAAAACTAAATAAGTACGTATTGACCTTGGATTGGTCACATATGGCCGATACCCGATCTGTCTAATTAGATATAGATCGGTGCCAATACCGATCCCAAATATCAGATCGGTGCTCCTCTACGTGCTGATTAGTATTCTTTGAGCTGGCCTAGAATGGGTAGAATGGATAAACATGGATTATTCTAACACCTTTCTTGATACATCAGGTAAACTATGTTGCCATGTTTTGTTGACCTTATATTGGACTCAGGATTCACAATCTTATCTTGCTAATGCTTGCTTGAGTTTGAGCTCATTAACGGATGTAACACATAGCATCATTAGATCAGTAAATGTAACAGTTATAATACTGAACTCTTTTGTATGAAGTGTTTCAGGGAGTTTTATGCAACTCCTCAGAACTCAGAATACAGAAATTCAATGAAAAATCCTGGAAAACGAATGTTAAAATTGTGAGTTTTCTTTGCAAAATGTCTGTGGAAATACAGTTCTGTATCACTTTTATTTCATTTAATAGGTTTTATTACATATTTATATGCAAACCAGTATGTGCAAATATAAAATACAATGGACTGAACAGTTTGCAAATTTACTGAACTGGGCTGTAAACAAAATTATTGATGAAATCCATTGTTTTTACCAACAATTCTCTGCAATTTTATGAAATTAAAATTCGGAGTTGTGATGTAAATTTTATTGGGATTTTTCTTGTAGACTAATTCTATGCCTTACACACAGTGATGGGGAAGGTACTTACAAAAGTAATCCTTTACAGACAGAGGTGGAAAGTTCAGATCCAGAAATACAAATCCAATCAAAGGTTTTGTTTCAACCAACCAGCTGAGTATAAAGAGTCACAGTCACAGCTGGTTGGTTGAAACAATACCTTGGTCTGGATTTCTATTTCTGGACCTGAAATTTCCACCTCTGTCTGTAATGGAACACTTTTCTAATTTCCCCAACACTAATTGTACATACAAGTATTATACAACTCTAACATTACTGAGTCCAGAAGACAGTGCACCCTTCCTGTCTGTATGATTACCACCTTGTCTCTCTAACTCTGGTGGCAATTAAGTTCTTTGAGTGAATTGTGAAGAATCTCTTGTGCAATTTAATACCCAAAGACCTGGACCCAGCACAATTCCCATACTGACCAAACAGACCCACTTCACGCCATGCTGGCCTCCTTGCACAACAGGAATTATGTGAGTATGCTGTTCATTGATTACAGTTCAGCATTGAACTCCATAAACCCCTCCAGACTCATCAATAAACTCAGTGACCTTGGACTGAATGTTTTCTTGTGTTAGTGGGTACAGATAGATCCCAGATAGTATGAGTGGTCTGTAACATCACGTCGACCCTCACCTTCAACATGAGCCCCCCAAGACAGTGTCCTGAGCCCTCTGCTATACTCCCTGTATATCTGTAATTACATAGCCGAATTCAACTCCAATGTCATTGTCCTGTTTGCAGACGGTACAGCTGTGGTAGGCCTGATCACCAATAACATAAAGCAGGCCTACCTGGAGGAGGTGAAAAAGCTGTTATTTTGATGCCAGGTCAACAGCATACTCCTCAGTATAAGTAAAACAAAGTAGTTGATTGTGGACTTTGGTAGGAGATAGCAGAGGGATTGCCACTGCATCAGTGTCCATGGTGCTTTGGTGGACAGGGAGGATAGCTTCAGGTACCTTGGTGTTTAGAGAATCGAGGACCTGACTTGGTCCCTGTATACTGACTCCTTATTGAGGAAGGCTTACCCGCGCCTGTACCACCTTAGACTACTCAGGGACTTAAGGCTGCCCCTCCCTTTACTAAGAAATTTTTACTCTGCCACTATTGAAAGCATCCAGAGGGAACATCGGGAACAACAAACAGCAGGACTGTAAGGCTTTGCAAAGGGTTGTGTAAGTGCAAGTGCACCATCGGACTTTCAAGTGCCAACATCTAGAAAGTTTTCACTGGACAATGCAGGTCCAGGGCCACAAAGATTATTAATACTCCCTCTTCTGAGGCCAGGCAACCACTCACTACTGCTGCCTGAAGGCCAGCACAGAAAGGCTGGGGAAGAGCTTCTTTCCCCAGGCAATTTGTATCCTAAATAAGTACAGTGTTTAGGACCCGCACACCACCATACGTTACAGTCTACTTAACTCATACAAGTAGATATATGAATACTGATATAAATGCTTATTTACTTCTGGACTTTTGTAGCACCTCAACTTACTGCCAGTTTTGCACACCTTAGATATTTTGGTTGATAATATCTGTAATACCTGATATACCATGTCTCTGTCTTGTCTCCCAAACTTATGTAATTTTTCCCATAGTCCAGAGCTAGGCAACAGTGCATTTCATTGCACATTGTACTCAGTAGAATTGTGTATGTGATGAATAAAACTTTGAATGTCATTGCAGCCTTAGTCCTTTTTCTTTTTTGGTACAATACAAATTAGTTTAGAGAAAAGTGCCTGACCACTAGTTGTTTGTGTTTAGAAAACAGAGTATGGTCTGAAAACAACAGCAATTCCCCTATCACTGTTGTCCTATTTTAGAGATATTAAAAGAAATTGTTGTGCCTTTACCTGACTTATTCATTTTTTACATTGTGAATATGTGGTGTTTTTTGATTGGGACTACATTGAGTTTGAAGGAAAATGTCTTTTCGCAAAAGCAAAATAAGTTGTGTACGTGTGAGAGCATGACAGTGTATCAGTACAAAATCTGCAGTATATTAGTACGTTGCTATGTTGCTATGTTGAGGTTTGGTACACTTAAATACAGAAAACAGTGTCTTTAGAGTGGGATCTTGATCATTTCAGTATAATATAAACAATCTAGTTTTTACTTAATGACTCTAAGTGGACAGGATACATTACTGAGATGTTGCCTACATCTAATAACAAGAACGCTAGGATGGTTGCTAATGTTTGTAATGGCAATATTATATGCCAGATTAACCTGGTAGTAAAATTTTAACTAGAACTTGCATATACATTGACACACCATGAACCTGGGATCGATGGATGGATGGATGATGCTTTGGTAGAGCAAAACCAAGATGAGACTTGCATAATTAGTGACATTACTGTTATCTGTAATTTTCTTGTGGTTTTCAGTAAACTTATTGTTATAATAATACAAGCTATATGTTTCATATTAATAATAATCATAATATGAACCTTTATTTGCACCCTTGGCTATAGGCTGCAGTGAATATGTTATGTAAAATGAATACATGAATAGTGCAAAAGTATTCCATCGAAATACATTTTTTGGCATGTGTGGATTATCATTAAAGTGTTAATAACAGTAATCATTTTAGTCTTACTCAATCTGTAAAGTCAGCCTGTGCATAACAGAAGGTCAATAACACATGCATGCATTGATTATGTCCAGTTTTGGATGTGCTGTAGGGCTTGTGAAGGCACTCTGTTCACTGGTATCATGATGCCTGTCACCATAGTAGCTGTGTTGGTACTGTATGCCAAATAAGCAGGTTGCCATAGTAACCCAGAGCTGATTTCTTTTTGCTTATCTAATGGGTTGAAAGAAGCAAGCAGAAGGAAAATCAGTGTTCAGTCTTTTAGTGCGGTAGCAGATCCAGGTTAATGAGAGTATTTAATTGGCTGCATTTAAGATAAATTATAAATCTTCAAAGATATGGCTAAATGTAGTTCTTTACAGGTATTATTTTACTAGATGTTTTAAAAACAATTTTTTTGCAATATTTCTTTTAGAAGATTTGTCAGAAAAACTGTATTATTCACCAAGTCAGACATGGTAACAGTAGGTAGTTGTGTGTCTCTGAAAAATAATTTAGGGCAGCACTATTCCCTTTTGCTTTGTACAGGTCACACTATTTTCAGGATCCTTTTGCAACATAGGTCATTTTAGACTCTAATGGGCTGTTTTCTCTACAAAAATGCTCCACGTTGCAAAAAAACCTAAAGCAAGTACTGATATGTATTTGTATACAAATTAAATCTTAGCTGATCTTACAGTGAAATTGCTCCCACTCTATTCAGGTTCATAAAAAAAGGGATTGGTTGAGTTTTGTTTTTCCCGCTAGAATATAAATTAAAACTCTGGCTGAGTAGCTGGCTGGATAGGTAAAAAACATTAAAAATTAAACTCTGTCACAGTTGAACCATCTGTTGTACACCATGTACAGAAGTGCTGCTAAATTTGGTTTACTATAGTCAAACTCAGGCCTGAGAAAATGTTTCATTTTAAAAAACAATCTATAACATTTAGGTATATTTTATGGATGTACCCAAACATGAGTACATTATTCAGAAATGCACAGATAACATATTGTAAAAAAATTTCTTTCTACCCAAAGTTACGTTATTATTTGGAAATAGTCAGCTCCATGATTGACAAGTCTATGTTTTTCAAATCGATTCATATTATTGCGGATGGCCACAAGATATAAATGCCCATTCTGTTTGAAACACAGGATTGCGATTTCAATAACTCATAATTCCATTTTCTGCGAATTATTTAAAACTTGAAGTTGATATTCTGTAATCGAGCCACCAAGCTAGTACACAACCGGCAGCGGGCTGAGAGATGACCTTTCCTGGCTGTCACTCTGAGAAATTCGCATGGAGAGGGAGGAGGTTTTGCTTTTTTTCCAATTTCCGATTGTTCGATGTTCTTCTTTGGTTGGAGGGTGGTGGAGTTAGAAAATACAGTTTTAACGGGACTTCCAGTATAAACCACATCCATGTCCGGTCTTCAGTCCAAATACAGATCCAGAGAAAGATAATTTTATTTGTTGAACATATACAGATAATGACGTCGCTGTGCAATTCTTTTTCTGTTCTGTATATTTATTAATTTTATGATACATAGAACACTGTCATCAAAGATATATTATACACTGTTAATCACACATTTTCCTATCTTCCTATCTTTTCTTTTTCTACCAACCAGGTTACAGAACTGAATGAAGCATTGTCCAATGAGGAGAGGAATTTGCTGTCGGTAGCCTACAAAAATGTGGTTGGGGCCCGTCGCTCCTCATGGCGGGTTATCTCCAGTATCGAGCAGAAGACCTCAGCGGATGGGAATGAGAAAAAGATCGAAATGGTGCGGGCCTACCGTGAGAAGATCGAAAAGGAGCTGGAGGCGGTATGCCAGGATGTACTTAACCTCCTTGACAACTTCCTCATCAAGAATTGTAACGAAACACAGCACGAGAGCAAGGTCTTCTACCTGAAGATGAAGGGCGACTATTATCGATACCTGGCCGAGGTGGCCACGGGCGAGAAGAGGGCTACGGTGGTGGAGTCCTCTGAGAAGGCGTACAGTGAAGCTCACGAGATTAGCAAGGAGCACATGCAGCCAACCCATCCCATCCGCCTAGGCCTGGCCCTCAACTACTCCGTCTTCTACTACGAGATCCAGAATGCCCCCGAGCAGGCCTGCCACCTGGCCAAAACCGCCTTCGACGACGCCATTGCCGAGCTGGACACCCTCAACGAGGACTCCTACAAAGACTCCACGCTCATCATGCAGCTGCTCCGAGACAACCTGACGCTGTGGACGAGTGACCAGCAGGACGACGAGGGAGGCGAGGGCAACAATTAAAACGTGAATCGCGCTTGCAAGGCAAAAGGGTCGGTGGACTTTGGCAGCAGCTTTTGCCAATGTTACTACCGCAGCAGCTGTTCTTTATTTTTCCACAAGTTTAAAGAATACAAATGAATATAAACGGGAGGTTAAGTGAAATGTAGAATTTAAAAAGGCACCTCCACCTTCTCAATCGCCTCCTCAGCATTTGCCAAAACCAAACGGAGGATGAGGCCAATCAGTCAGCAGTGGCGGCTTGTGAGCTGTACCTGTGAGTCTCACATATGCCTAGGGACTGTTCATGTAGTACAAACAACATGGAGCTGCTTGTTTATTGATTGGAGTGGAGTAAGACCATTGTAAGAGTAGTAAGTATAATGAATTCCTGACTGGGAGAGCTTCTCAAAACCAGTTTTCATAGGTTCCAGTGTTGTAAGACGGTTGCTAAGATTAAGCCCTGTCATGATGAGTAATACAGAGTACAACCATAAATGGCCGAAATTGACATGCATGAGTACTTGCCTGAAAAGGGAAAATAATTGAATGTGGATCAATGTTTTAGTTAAAGATGCATTGAAATGTTTAAATTCCTTTTAAATCATAATAGCAGTAATAAATCCCTTGTTAAAGATATGGTGAAATATGTGAGCTGATTTGCTACCAAAATCACTGTAGTATCTCAGTCTTTTTCTTGTTTAAACTTGCACAGAGTCTACTGGAACCCAAAAATCTTTTGTGGAGGTCAAGGTACTTTGGAGGTAAAGATTTAAGAGGACTAAGCAGCTTTGAAGTTTGTGATGTACTTTTTGTGTTTTTTATGAAATGCACTTGCCTATTATACTGTTTCTTCAGTGTAAAACAATAGCTTCTGAAATATTCTCAATGATTCGATATTGTGCATGCTGGTGATGTATTTATATACAGTAGCTTGTCTTTAAGGTATCGTAGGTGTTATGTATTCCTATGAAAAAGAATTAAATAAGCATTAATCTTAATATTTTAATTTATTACTTCTTGGTTTGGTTGTATTTTTCCGTTGCTTAAGTATGCTATACCAAAAGAGTGTTCGTTAACAATAAATTTTTTATGGATGTCGCTATTGTGAGATGCACTTCTTGTGTTTGATTTGTTGAACAATTTATGAAAAAACACGGGAAAATTAAAAACACCAGTGTTAGGATAATCTAATTGTCTGGTGCAATGGTAAAACTATGATAATGACGTTGTAACATGATTAACGTTTATTCTTGGAATTACCTTTTTGGTTTATGTTACAATATGCAGTAAGATATTTAAGGTTTGGACAGTGCTAACATTTCAGAATCAGCGTTTCTGTAAGTTATTCATATGGACCATTATTTATGACTATATATATTGTTGTATTTCTTGTTCACTTTTTAGCTGTTTCCTGATTGGTGAAAATGTGGAGCAGTCACTTGAGCAAAAATAGTAGTAACAGTTATAATATTCATGAAAATGTAAACAAAAAATACAACAGAATTATGACTGGACCAAATCTCTGCTGTTTCGGTGAGTTATGTCACGATATTTTTAGAAATTGGCTAAGAGATGAGTTAGTAATTTTTGTTTTTAGAATTGATGTATTATGAACATGATTTTAAAACAGCAATTTATATTTTCATTCATGTGACTAGGGTCTAATTTGTCTAATTTAATTTTTGTTTATTGACTGGTTACAAGACAGCAGTGACAAAAAAAAACACATAAATTGGTTCTGATATACTGCTTACTTATCTGTCACTGGGATATACAAATATATATCTTGTTATTGTTTTAACCTAATTTTTTGCTGCTATTTCAGGTATTTTCTTATTTTTTTTTATTAAGTTATCTGCTTTGAGGTTAAGTTCCCTTTTTTTGTGTGGGACAGTGCAATTGGAATGGCATCTATAAAATCCTGCTCATTCCAGGTTACATTTCATTAGCATTTGATAAGATACCAGTGAAGGTTGTCTTGTTGTTGTTACTGTTGCTATTGCTGTTGTTATTCCATATGTGGCACAACTGTAATTGTGATGTCCTACCTATACTGGTGAGGAGCTGCTTTAGTTTAAAACCATCTTTTACCTTAGGATTAACGTTAAATCATCATATTCACTTACTGAATTGATTATTATGATTATTATGTTTCTTTTTTTCATTTGACTTCAGTGCAGAGCATCATTGCGGACAACAGTAGTGATAGATGTGGGGTACAAAGTGGGAGGAGCTGCTGCAAGCAACAGTTCAAGCTGGAAAAGAGGCTTTTACCCCGAGTACGTCCTCTATACACACATTTTGCCCTATCATGATTTTTGTTGTTTTCCTTGCTGTTATTTTAAAGCCATCTTTCATAACAGTTTATCACTGTGAAATGCCTGGTATTGTAGACAACCAGGCTGGAGTCCAACAAATTGGGGTTTTCTGCCCCATTAGACAAATAACATCACACCTGTCCAGACATGCTGCCCTATTTACATTACATCTAAACAGGGTTTTAATTTCTTTGGTGGGGTGGGGGTGTGATAATAGATGCTTGTTACAAACAGGGTGGTGGCATTGGGTGTAGAACTAGATTGGTGCCAATTCCGGGTGACTGGTCCATGATATTGTGAGACATGAGAATGGAAAGGAAATAGTGGGAGGGACTGTTAAAATTTAGAAATGAATCATAAAGGCTCTTAAGAATGATCTAACTCTAGACAACTTGCTGTTGCCTCAGCTTTTTGGACACCAACATAATAAGCATTCTAAGTGCTACTAAGCCAGCTACCAAACATAATAAATACATGTAAAATGTAAAGACTGCAGTATCCAAAGGGAATTTGTTTCATTAGTTGGTGGAAAAGTTATAACAATCAAGCTTTTGTAACCATTGCTTTGTTTGGTTGTGTGTCTTAGCAATACTTCTGGTTCCTAGGCATAAGGTCATTATAGTGCAGTTTAATGTTTTGTCTCCGACACTGATCCTTACCATATTGTTCAGTCCTTAAGAGGAAGGAAAAAGCACCCTTACACAAAAAACAAAAACTGCAGATGACAGGATGCTTCTTGCTGTTCCCATGAACATTCACAACCACATGCATGTTCTGCTGCATCTTCCAATAGAAAGTGAGGAAGTACTGAATGCGTCAACTGATGGTGGTTACTAAGGTGACACAGTGTGTAACTGTGTTATTCTGCCTTGTCGGGGAAACTAATGAATGATCAAGGTGCTGGGTGGTAATTAAAAGTAATAATAATTGGGTGGGTACAATTTCCACAAATGGGAAACCAGAAACGGGAAGGTATACTGTTACAAAGGCATTTGTATGTTTCTAAGGAAAGCTGGTTGCCTTCTGTTACCTATTAAAGATATTGGTTTCTTGGCAATGTCTCATTGTTTTTGTGATTAATTTTCTTAAGGTTTACTGTCACAGCTATATGATCTATGAAGCCTATATGATCTAGAAAGTTTTGCTTGGACCAAATCCATCCACCCATTGTCCAAACCACTTATCCTTGTGGGTTGCAGGGAGTCTCGGAAGCGGGGAACAACCCAGGATGGGGGGCCAGCCCATCACAGGGCACAGTCACTTACCATTCACTCACACATGCACACCGATGGGCAATTTAGTAACTTCGATTAGCCTCAGCATGTCTTTGGACTGTGGGGGGAAACCGGAGTACCCAGAGGAAACCCCACGACATGGGGAGAACATGTAAGCTCCACACTCACGTAACCCAGGCAGACACTCGAACCCTGTGGACCAAATCTGTATCATTAATGGGAAAAGTCATGACTGGCAAATGGCTATATCTTAGAAGAGATTGAGATTGTGGCATGCATAGCAAGGTTATGAGTATGCATTTGTGACTACATGCCTTTTACCCATACTTTGTCATAATTTAAAATCTGTTTCAATCTCAGCTCTACTGCAGAATACCTTATAAAGCTTTAAGCAGAGCCTCAATCCTATATCAGTTGCAACATCCTTGCAGTTTTACATCAAACAATAAATCAAACACTGGAATTCTATGATCAGGTGCCCCATAATTATAGTTCAACCATGTGTCTTAAAATGGTCCCTGTGGTCTCTGAATTTTGGAATTATATTTATTTAGCCATCAGCAGGGTCAGTCTGAAGCAGTTAGAGTGAAAGGCCTTGTTCAGCGATCCAGTGGTGATTACAATTGCTCTGTTCCTCATAGGATTTGGTCCCACAACCATCTGCACATGGGCACAAATTCCTAACCTGTATCAAATTCCTAACCTACTGAGCCACACAACACCCATTAAATTACATAAAATGTGTTCATTTTGTGGTTTCAAGTTTAAAAATACCTCCCAGTTTGGCATTTTAACTTAAAGCCTATGTACATTTTACATCAAGAAATAAATATTGGTTTTGTGTTCTTGTCCCATCTATCTGATAACAGGCTGTGTCAGGCATCATTATCACCAAATCCTTGTCTGTCACTGCAGCATTTTGGTGCTTCTCCCATACTACAAGAAAATGTACTGTATAAATAAAAAATAAAAATCTGTATTACATAGAAGGCTCCATAAGTATTAAAGTTGTTAAAGTTGACACCATAAATGGGATGCCGGTCCATCAGTGCCCTAGTACCCAGACTGGCACGTACCAATCATCTTCCCCCAGCAAAAACAAGCAAACCCCCTCCCTATCATGAACAGGAGGCTTGCAGGTAATGGCACACTGCAGCATCCACACTAAGCAAAGGCTGACTTCAGAAAAAATATAAAGTGTGTCATCTGCAATACCAGTATGTAAGTTTCCCATCTGGCCCATAATACTCTGTATGCATCTGTACAAACTGCAGCCAAGGTGTTTTACTTCAGAAATTACAGAAACACAGAAGGAATAAAGTCAGGTGGAAAAGAGCTCTCTTCCACAAATGGAAATTAACTAACGATTTCAAAATAAAGCAGGAGTAAGTGTACAGGAATTAAAAATTAACATTAGTCACTAAGAGGGATGTAGAAAGGAGGATTGTGGAGGCCAAGGATGACATTAAAAGTTTCTTCCAGTACTTTAACTCCAAAAGAGCTCCAAAAGCTGAAATCACTAATCTGCAGGATAGTAAGGGTCTTATAATTGAAAATGAAATTTTTATAGTAAATGAGTTTAATGATTATTTTACACGGGTGTTCACAGTAGAGGACACAAGTAACTTGCAACCATTTAGTGCAAATAAAGCATTGTCTTTGACCAATATATGTATAACTGAGGCTGATGTGGTGCAAAGCCTAGCTAAGCTCAAAATAAATAAATCGCAGGGCCCTGATGGTATCTTACCTATAGTTTTAAATGAGATGAGGGATGTTATTAGCCAGTCTTTAACTTTACTTATTCAGAAATCCTTATCTACTGGTGTGGTACCTTCTGATTGGAAGCATGCTAATATAACACCCATATTCAAAAAATGGGATAGAAGTTATCCAGCAAACTATAGACTAAGTTTAACTTGCATAACTGGAAAAGTAATGGAAGCTATAATGAAAATGGTAGATTACCTGGATTCAAATAACATTCTAAGGGATAGCCATCATGGATTTAGGAAAGGTAGATCTTAACTTATTTACTTCAGTTCTTTGAGGAAGCTACAAGAGAAATTGATCACAAAAATGCCTTAGTTATTAGAGGCACAATGTCACAGTGGGTCTGCGTTCATAGTGGGGTACTGCAGGGTTTAATTTTAGGACCACTACTAACTATTAACCACTAGGACCACTATTAAGAACATAAGAACATAAGAAATATACAAACGAGAGGAGGCCATTCG
>JAODKF010000042.1:16967895-16998232 GCA_026779585.1 Mormyrus proboscirostris | reverse complement strand
TGGTCTTAGAGGAATGTCTTATGAGGAGAGGTTAGCTGAGCTGAATCTGTTCAGCCTTGAGCAAAGGAGACTAAGGGAGGACATGATCCAGGTATATAAGATTCTAACAGGTCTGGATGCTGTTCAGCCAAATGACTACTTCAATTTTAGTTTAAATACTAGAACTCATGGCCATAGGTGGAAATGAGCGGGAGAACATTTTAAACTGAATTTGAGGAAGCATTTCTTTACACAGCGTGTAGTTAGAGTATGGAATAGTCTTCCTGCTAGTGTAGCACAGGCTAAAACCCTGGGTTCCTTTAAATCAGAGCTAGATAAGATTTTAACAGCTCTAAGTTATTCATCAAGTTCTCCCCAAACAAGGTTGATGAGCTGAATGACCTCCTCTTGTTTGTAAATTTCTTATGTTCTAATGACCCCCCCCCCAAAAAATAAATATAAAATATATAAAAACAGTGATTGAGAGTGGAGAGATTAAGTTTTACCTAGCGAGCACTGCCAACAATGCTTACATAACATCTCAAAAGCAGATCATACTGAGATGAACCTTAACAGGTCCATAGTTTGTGGAGATCTCTTTGTAATTGGTAAGAATAACACTAATTATTAGTGTTTTTATGTGTTCATTTCCTTAGATAACAGTATTGGGCTTCTTGGTGAACACTGGCTTCATTTTTGGTAGCATGCTAATGCTACTGCATCTCATGATCCCCAATCTGCTTATGGTTGTATCGACTGATCATGAAACCTAACGTGAATCCCAGGAATTTTATGGCTTTTGGTGCCACAAGAATTATGAGAGGTAAGCTAATGAGGTAAAATTATTGCTTGGTTTAAAAAACCAAAAACATGTCCTTGAAGCCATTCTTATCCTTTCATGCTAGGCAGACCAAACCAGCCATGGCAGAGGCAACACTGACTGGGTGCCAACAGTGAACTTGGGTCACAGCAGTGGGAAGAGTCTGACAGCATGACAGGCACCAAAAGAGGAATGCAAAACAAAAACAACTCTGACAGCACCTTCAGCTAAATAAGAGCCGCACATCCAGGGATAAAATACATCGATTAGCTGTTTAGCTGTAAAACACATACACTTATGTGCAATTATACTAAATTTGTTGTAATAACGACAGTTTGCACAGTATTATAATGTTAACATTACAGTGCAGAACAATGTAATTGCTTAATTTTACCATTAAATGCTGAAAATAAATAATATACATTAATATATGATGAATAATGAGCACAAGATTTGTACTTGTACTTACCCATGAATACACCAAAATCTTTCCACACTTTTTCTCTGCAGTTCCAAGCAGAAAAAGGAAATAGAGCTTCCAAATGTCATTTGCTTCAGTGTTACTCATGACGTTCGAAAAAAACCAGTAATTAACGAAATCCTCAAAACGGACAGTAGGCGGCTTTCATTGTATATGGATCACATCCAACAATATCCATTCTGTCTTTGCATCATTTACTTTTATTTCGATTTATTTATTTAGCTTTTTTATATAACATTTTATATACCGTCATATAATTTCACATCACCGTCTGCTATGTACTGAATATGACTGGTGTGACAATAAAGCCGCGATAGCACGTATTTCAGTTGCTTGCACCTGCATGCTCAAAGTACTCCATTACCATAGCAGTGTCCCGTTTATTGATGTCATATGTGCATGTTTTTGAGCTATAGGAGGAAATCTCTGGGATACTTGGACAACATGCATATTCCACATACCCAGAGTAGAGGCGGCAAATGAACCCCCAGCACTAGATGTATCATGCAGCAGTGTTACTCATTTAACCACTGTGCTGTGAACTGTTTGGTCATTAGATACAACTGCAAAATATATCTCCCAATTAAGCTACCACTGTCAAGCCACTGAAAACTGAAAGTACAAGCTGTAACACTGTTAGTTGAAGCCAGGGGGAGATAAAGGCCAGAGGAAGACAAAATACAACATATCTGTACACACATTGATACAATTAGAGTGTCATGTCCATTATTGGGTATAATTATCTTAAAAAGTATTTAGTTCCTGAATACTGATTATAGCCCTATGGTCCTTATTGCATTCAGATTTGTATTCTGGACTCAGTACTCAAAATGTGTAACTTATTCTGGATACTTTTGGAATAATTTCAAATACTTTCAGAAATTAATATTGTCAACTGAAAATGCACTTTTAAATACCACAAGTAACAGAAGCTCTGTTCTTAATGGTCATCAAAAACAAGGGAGACACATCTCTTTGCATTATCCTGAGCCAAAATGAATTTTAGACATAATGTTTAACTGAAAATGTTTGGGTAATGATAAAAGATATAAAAAATTCCATTAGAATGAAAATAAATGTTTGTATGCTATTTTGTTACATAGCCAGGGAATAGCCAATCTTTACCTTTACTTATTCAGAAATCCTTATCTACTGGTGTGGTACCTTCTGATTGGAAGCATGCTAATATAACACCCATATTTAAAAAAGGGGATAGAAGTAATCCAGCAAACTATAGGCCAATCAGTTTAACTTGCATAACCGGAAAAGTAATGGAAGCTATAATGAAAATGGTAGATTACCTGGATTCAAATAACATTCTAAGGGATAGCCAACATGGATTTAGGAAAGGTAGATCTTAACTTGTTTACTTGAGGAAGCTACAAGAGAAATTGATCACAAAAATGCCTATGACGCGATCTACTTAGATTTCTAGAGAGCCTTTGATGTTGTCCCCCACAATCGGCTCTTGCTTCAGATCAAAACTGCAGGGATTTCAGGAACTGTAGCAGCTTGGATTGAAAACTGATTAACAGACAGGAAGCAATGGTTAGTTATTAGAGGCACAATGTCACAGTGGGTCTGGATTTTAAAAATTCCATTAGAATGAAAAGTTGTCCTTCTTTTAAGAAACTTAAATAAAATTATCTTTAAAAACATTATACATTTTTCACATGGCATACTTGTTTAACTAACCTGGCAACTAAATAATTCATTAAAATATATTCTTCAGGTGTAATTGCTATTGATCACTGGACACAAGAGAACAAAAATCGCTTCTAAAACACGTCACGTGGTCAGATGAGTCTCAATTTCTTCTGCAACATTCAGATGATAGGGTCAGAAATTCATATTAAAAACAGATCCATGTTTCAACAATTCAAGCTGCCGGTGGTGGTGAAAGTTTTACATACATTTATTATGTTTAATACATATTTATTAATTAAACTGAACAATAAGTATTTTAATTAGGTTAACTTAATATATATGTTTTAATTTAGCTTATAATAAATGCTTAAATTCTACAAGAGCAAAAGATGACTATTTAAAAATGAAATACATTTACAACACATTTTGACTGTTTGTTTTATTTGAGCTATCAATTACTTTGTGAATAAGAAAAACCTGTTATTGCAGGTTGAAGTTTTTTCCATGTCAGTGACAAAACAGCAGTGTCAATACAAACGGAACCATGCTAATACTAACTTGGTCAGTCTCAACATTTACACAACCCAAAAACTTACCCAACTGTACATTTTATAAAACGGTAAAATCCAATTATAGAAAATCCCAGTTCCAAAAACAAAAAAAAAACAATAAATAAATAAAAACTTTGCAGAAGTGAATTTGAAATGAAATGGAGCCTTCAAATATGCACCATGTATAATAAACACAAAGCTAGACATGAATTGACAATCCTCAAAAATATGAACTTACAAAAAGAAGTTACGAAAAGAAGTTACAATTATTACTGTTTAGTAAGAAATGGCAAAACTGCAAATTCCAAGATAACTTAGTCAAACACTAAGGCTGAAGCCACAAAAAAAATCTACATACAATTGTATTCAGCATATGAATTATTGAAAAGGTGCACAAGTGCAATATCTATTCCTGAACTAATTTGTTTTTCAGGGCCAACACTTTAGGGGACAGCCTTTGTCCACTCAGATTCATGACGACCTTCTGTATGAATTCAAAGGTGCATTTTAGTTTGTCTGGAAAGCTGAGGTTAAGGGCATATATAAGTCCAAAGAACATGGCACAGCCTAGAGCCACATTTTTCAAACCCTGAATGACTTCCTTCAGTTACAATGGCTACATGTGCAGGTTCATCAGCAGCTTCGGCTCCCTCTCTCCTGACTGTGTACACCGCCATCAATGTCTGCCCCATGTTCTTCTCAGCCACTTCCAAGTCCTGGCAAAAAGTACACAAACCAATTAATTCAAGATTTAAAAACAGACCCTAAATGTTATTAAAATGCTGCAGTTGTTGACGTTTAGATATCTATTGTCAACCTATCTAAAGCCCAATGGTAACATAACATAAACATAAATACTGATATATAATTAACGATTTGGGTACTTACATTCGTGACGAAGCACAAAAAACTCCCACTCACTCTAGTCAACCGTGAAATCTGCCTAAAAACTGAAATGGCGCCTGCCTCCACTGTAAAGTCTCGCAAATCTGGTTAGGGATGCGCATGCGTAGTAGAAAAACAATCATTTTTAATCAACTTGATTATTTAAAACCAACATAAAAGTATTGTGGGTAAACAAACTTCCACAGATTTATGTTTAACGGTCATAAAGTATTTATGTACAACACACCAACTTATGTTTTTCAATTAATCTCAATTAAATTTATATGGTTAATTTGAACTGTGACAGTGTGAGCAGGCAAGCAGGCAAGGGAGGCGAGAGCAGCCGGATTGACGGGTGAACGGGGTTTATTAGAGAGAATCGACAGGGCGAACAGACTGGACGAATACACCATTCATTGACGATGACAGATCTGGGGGAAACTAACCGAGACGCGGACTAAATACACAAGACAAGCTGAACTCAATGAGCAACAGGTGAGAACAATCAGGCATTAACACGAGGTGATAAGGTGGGCGTGGCACACAGGAGGATCGGACGGAGCTGGGCGTGACATGAACAGACTTCAAATTCATTTTTTTGAGTGTGGATGACCATCGTGTGCACATATGGTGGCCCTAAGAGGAGCGGACCAATCCTGCCTATGTTGTGGAGAGACACACCAGAGGTACTCCTGGCATCATGGTGTGGGGAACAACTGTATAGGGTAAGACTTCAGGTCAAATCTGGTAGTGATTTGGGGAACCGTGATGGCACAGCACTGTCTTACTCCTCCTGAGACTACAAGAAGACAATGACTGTCTACACACGGCACGTGTTTCTATGGACAACGGGGGTCCTTCCATTTGATCTGATTTTATAATCATTATATACAGTCACATGACCTTTCACCACGTGCAGATCCCTTTCATTTCCACCACTCCTTCTGAGTGCTCAACTTTTTTTGTTACTGAGTGTATATGCGAACTGTTGATAACTAGATTGATCTTTTATCATTTTTCACTACCTTTATGATGCTTTTTGTAAGTATACTGTAGGGGCTCCTACCTGTTAGTCAGAATTCATTTTCTCTTACCTTTGTTCATGCGTGCAGGGTTTGTTTTGTTTTACGCATGCCCATGCGAGGACGCGGGTTTTTTTTGGGCAAGGGTGTTTAGGCACCCTGAAAATAAACACACCTTGCTTTTTGGCGCTCTACTCGACTTGACTGCCCCTTTCCTTTTTCTGCCGCATCGCAGCTCCACAATACGACCACAAAACAATTGTTTTATTTATCTTATTATGTTTCTCAAAATGCATGTCGTAAAATAGTTTAAAAATATTGCTGAAAATATTTTACATAAAATATCAACTTTTGCACTAAAAACACATGTATAATTCACATAAGTGATGCAACTTACATATGTGTTCTTAGTTCATTTGAAAACGGAAGATGTGAAGCTGTGATGCAAAATTTAAAAATAAAAGCAGAGCGGGAAATGTTTCCCTAAAGCATATTTGCTCGGTATATTTACAACTTACAAATTTGGAACCATGCAACTGAATGGTTCCAGCTATCTAAGTTGCTAACGGGAGCTTTTGGTAAATGGGTCCCAGTTCTGCAGTAAAATCTGAATATATTTTGCAAATTATTATATGATGCAAAGTAGTTCAGAGCGAGTGTTTGTGTTGCTTGGCAACAGTCAACAGATGGCTGGTGGGAACTTATAAAAGTTACTTGATGAACTGTTGTATAAAAGTCCTGCGGTCTTGTGGCTAGAACCGCATCACAGCTGTGATATATTGGAGTACAACTGCACTCCTTCTCATGTGTGATTCCTTAAATATGCACCAAGCAACTCCTATATTACAACTATGAACATATAAAAAATACAAACCAGCAATCTCAGTTTCCTATGTGTGTAACATCTAGATTCATCTTAAAGTTTGCATGTTACGCTTCAGTAAGTTAATTTATTATGAAAAATCTTGGTAGTGATCTACAATTTGAGAGAGAAAATTGCACAAATCTTTTTACATATTATTAGTGTCCTTATTTGGACTGGTAAATTTTTAATTTTCTGTCCAGCGTTCAGATGCAAAGTACTCTGATTTGAAATAGTATTTCTACAGTTTATTTATATATAGGCTCATGTCTGACTTAAAGGCGCAGGTCTGAAATACTTGTTCAAGAATTTTAAGTTTAAAAATAATTTCATGTGGATTTAAAAAGCATGCAATTAGGTAAATACTTAATTCATTTTTCTATTATAGAAATAGTTTTCTATAAACGTATACATTTAAAATAGTATATGTAATACTTTTTTTTGCACTGAGGCATCGTCCGTTTGTATTGCTTTCTTAACATAAACTGTGTGTAGTCCTTCCTGTCTCAATACATTTTCAAGACTCTGTGATGCTTCAGTCTTTCAAGAGGCTCTTGTCTCTCAAGCAGCTTTATCAGAAGCATGTAAACAACCTGTTTAGCAGCTTGTGATGAGCTTTGGCAAGACCTCTGCTCGCCCATTGCTTTTCATCAGCACTGCAGCACAGCATTCCATCATATCACAGAATTCCAAAGCTGAACACGACAAGCACATGGTTGACAGCACACCCATTTGGTGCCGTTACAGGTGAGATAAATGAATATCATTACCTGGGAGTCATTTGGTATCTGAAGCTGAAATATTCTCCTTCTAAAATTCCCCTTATGCTTCAGTTCTTTAGCAGAAGAACTGCACTGAGTAGCTAACACTACTTTTTTTTTCATATTTCACTCTTGTGATCATCTACTATTGCCACTGTCTCTGTTTCTCCTGTCTTTATTTTATTGTTGATTGGTGACAGATAACTGTCAAAATTCCCCACTCTCAATCTGCATTTTAGCAGCACTCAACTATATTTCACTAGATGGCAGAACCTTCCATATAAACAAAAAAAGTGACCAAATACAAGTGCTTCTGGTTTTCTCAAAGATTGTACACCACCTTCTTTTCAAAAAAGATTTGATTATAGCATTCAGTATAACTATGGATTATTATGACTTTTTAAACGTTATTCCATTGTGAGGGTTTGGTGTCTAAATTTAGCCTGGATAGTGAATAGCCTGGGGGTTTTGATTGGCTGGAATTGTCCTCTTGGGTTTAATTGACCTTCCTGTAGTGCGTTTCATACTTGAAAGAAAACTTGGTAATTATCAGCAGCTGTTTAGATCTTAGTTATTAACGGCTGAGCCAGTGCTGAGCTGGTTATCTTCTCTGTTTCTTTGCATATATGATGATGTATTTGCCGTCATCTTCTTGGAGTTTGGCTTTGCTTCAATTGCTGCTGCCTCCAGGGTTAATTCTCTGCTTGCATTCTCATAAAGCTAAAATGATATATATAGTACTGTGCAAAAGTCTTAGGCAGTCAAAGAAAATGCTATTTTTATGGATAGCAAGTGTACATTTCTTCACAAAAAGCACAATTTAATTGTTAATTAGAAAATATGCAAATGAACAGTAACACAATAAAAAAAATAAACAGCAATTTCTTTTGTTATCTAAAAACTTATTGATATTATCACATGCTGTCTCCTCCCTAATGTGGCCCTGATGAGCCACGCCGGGTGCTTGATACCCCTTGATAGTCCGTGTATTGTAGTACCTGTTTGTCTTAACTCCAGTCCGGTCATTGACGTCGAGCCTTCCTGTTGCGTGTGCCCTCCCTTGTTCCAGTCCTGTTTTTTGATCCTTTGTGATCCTGTTTCTTTCCAGCCTCAGTTTATCGAGTTCGATAAAACCCCCTTTGTTTCTCCACAATGTCTGCCGTCGAGTCCTTCATCCCATAGGTTGTCACGGATATCTAGTTGGACGGCTCGAATAATTCTGCTTTGGTTGCAAACCTCTCATAAGGCCTTCCTCAACCATTCCATGTATTCATTAAATTTCACCACCAGCTTAATTTACTAATCAACACAATTATGAGGTATTGATTACTCAAACAAGCTGGGATATTGGTGGAATAAAAAAAATACACTGGTTTTTCATTGGTTGCTGCAAATACTGGTTTTGTAATGGCTAAGCTGTCACATTGAAACACAAAATCACAGTTTTACATCAACATGAAAATCATTTAAACATTATTTCCTTTGACTGCCTAAAACTTTTGCACAGTACTGTCAATTGAGTAATATTCCTTTACCATGCAAGGTAATTTTACTTCCATTGGTTAAAATTGGTATTTATTTTAATACTTTTGCCCTGAACATTTCCTTTCCTGTTTAATTTCAGTTTAATTTTATTAGTTTTTGGCAATGTCAATTTTAGTCTAGTTTCAGAAGCCATTGGTAGATTCTGCCGACCAAGTGTGAGGGGCCTGGGCTGCCGATTGATCGCACAGTCTGGATAACATTGTGTTTCTTTCCGGATGCCAGTTGAGTACCGCTGCCGTAGAGCACAGCCACAAATATATTTCAAACACTTCTCTCAGTCGTGTTGTAGCAGGGTCCATCTGTTCAAGTAGCAGACAGTAAAGTCTAGCAGCGACTGACCTGCTTGTAGGCTGATAAATATTTCAAGGGGGATGGTGGGGGCCAAATCTTTGTGGGGGAGTAGTGAGCTTATGGATACATATTTTGTGGTTTACCCAGATAGGTGCATATTCACTCTTACAGTTGCCGGAAATTAAATTTGCCAAGCTTTGCCAGCGCAGATCAGCGAAATGATCTTACATTGTTTTTTATTCTGTGGAAAACGAAAGATCCACCGGGCAGCTAGATTTAATATTAAATTATGAACACGTCGCAAGGCTAGTATTTTGTGACCTCTTCTAAGTTGTAAATAAGCCAATGAAATCCCTTGTCTTCCATTACAGAAAGTGACTGATCGTCTAATGCAATAAGCTCTATTGTTGTAGTAAAGTCAATACCAGTGCCAATACCTTATTAATGAATATCAGCGAATAGTGATTTTTTTGTCATTGGGATTTTTGTCATTTTCAGTAGTATCACACATCCCTAATCTAATCTTGCGAGGGCATGTGTAATTTTATCTAGTTGACATTATAGGCTACACTTACCATTACTTGGAGGAGGGACCAGTAGCCTGTAAGCAGGCGTTTAAAATCAAAAATAGTAGTTAAAATAGAACCACAAGTTTTTATTTCTATGCATTTTTATTTCAGTTAGTTTCAAGGTTTGTTTTAATTTATATTTAATTTTCTTGTCTCATTTTCTTGTTAATTAACAAAATACTTTTGTTGTCATTTTCATTTATTTGTTAAAGGCAATAATAATGAATGGTGAAAGGAGTGTTTTGGATGTTCTAGTAAAAGTACTTTGGGTGAGATTCCCAAAGCCATCTTACCGCTAAGTCATTCATAAGTTCTGTGTTGTAACATAGAATTTACGAACAACATAGCATGAAGAAGACTTTGGGATACTAACTTCTAGTCAGTTTAGGGAATTTCCCAGTCAGTTTTGAATAACCTGCAATGTAAAGCAATATGGTAATAACCAATTTTAACAACATGGATATATATGTGCATTCTGCTGATATGTAGATAGTTTTCAGTCCTTTTTAATTTTCTATTTTTAAGTCCCCAGCAAATAGGATAAATTTCAATGTTATTACCTCCTCACTGAAATGCTCTTTTGTTTTGTTCCTTTCATTGGCTGCAGTGCGGATTTGTAAGTCTCTGTTGGAAAAGGGCTTTAATAATTACTTTGGGCTTCTGAGTGCACTTGCCCATTTAGGTGTTTCATGTAAGGGACTTACTGCATGTCTCATTGCCTGTCATTGCAAGAGGGAAGGTGGGCTTCTCTCTTACTTCCCTTTGGCTTTGCTGGCTACCCAGGTGTTTGTTACACATTGTCAATAGTACCATCACCACATGTAAGTATTTTTATTTACCCTCCCCCTGTCAGAGGGGCTGTGTATTTTAGTTCCTAATTATTTCTAGCTAAATCGTTAATGTATTAATGTGGGCCAATGTGCTCATGACTGGATGGTTACTGGTTCAAATCCCATAGTACGCAGTGTAATCTCACCATCGGGCCCTTGGGCAAAGCCCTCAACCCTGTTTCCTAAGTTGTGCATCACTTTGGATAAAATGCACATGTTAAACAAATAAATGTAATGTTCTAGTTCTTGTGAATTGGACCATCCAACTTTTGAAGTTTCATTTCAACCTCTGTAGTTAGTGAAATCATCCTCCCTCTTTCCACCAGCGCAGTGGTTAGGAGTATTGCTGTAGATTGTCTGGCATCTTTTATTTGATTATAAACCAGATTGTAATTGGTTTAAGAGCCATCTCAAGGGAGCTTTTACTGCTATTCTTTGCCATCTTTGTCAGAAATTGCCTTCCTCATTTTCTGCTCTTAAGTATGTTAATCATGCTTGTTCAGATCAGCACTTCAGTCCTTCATATCATTTGTTTAAAACACATCTCCTGGCCTTCACATTTCACTTTTATTTAGTAGACCCTTTTATCCAAAGTGACATGCAGTTGAGAGTGTAGGATAAGACAGTACTTGGAGCAACTGGGGTTGCTCTAGGGCCCAATGATGAAATCACTGTGTCGCCCACGGGATTTGAATTGACAACTTTCCAAGTGCAGTCACAGCATCTTAACGTAGAGAACCACATATATACCATTGTATTATAAGGTTGAGACAGGAAAGTGCAAATAGGGATATCCAGCCTGCCTTCTGAACCATATATTGCACACATATTGCACACTTTACATTAACTGCACCTTCAAAATACTTTTATATTGCATTCTTAAAATGTTCAGTGCACCTTTATAATGTATTCATTAAGTATTCATAAACATCATGTATGTATACCTTAACATCCTAGCATCCTTTAACAGCTGTAATATACATTAATAACAAACATTATATAATAACAAACATTATAACATTACCTGGCAGGGGAGATACCACGATCACGAAGGTGGTTCACCCAGGGCGAGGCCCAACCATTGCACTGCATCTGCGCTGACCCCTGCGAATTCCCCAAATGTGGGAATCTTGACTGCATAAATTCTGGTAGTGGGGGACTGTGTTCGCGCTCTCCCTTGATTTTTTTTTTTTCCTGTGGGCAGTGGTGGTTTAGCGGTTAGGGATGCGTGCATGTAATTGAAAGATTGCAGGTTCGAATCCCTAACCAGTAAGGCACCACTGAGGTACCCTGAGTAAGGTACCACCCCCAAACACTGCTTCCCGGGTGCTGAATTAGCTGCCCCCTGCTATGTCACATTGGCACATATGGGTTAAATGCAGAGGACACATTTTGTTGTTGTGCACTGTGTGCTATTGTGTGTCAACAATGACAATTAATCTCTAAATTCTTATAATTGTATAATCATGTAATGTTTGTTATTAATGTATATTAAAGCTGTTAAGGGATGTTAAGGTGTACTTGCATGCTCCTTATGAATGTTCTATGAATGCATTATGAAGGTGCACTGAATGTTCTATGAATGCATTATGAAGGTGCACTGAATGTAAAGCGTTGCCAAATAATCTAAACTCTCTATGCATGCTGACAAAAGGACAGGACCAGTAACTCTGAAAGCTGACTGCCTTTGCTTATGTCTCCTACTGTTCTACCCAAGTGTATTTAAGAGCTGAGGGTAGGTGACAGTTTGAATGAAGAACACTGCCAAAGCAAAGATCTAAGGTGTCAGCTACATATGACAGCTACACATACTCCATCAAAAAGACATATTGTCAGAGAAGCAGTACCACTGAACTCCCTTGTAAAACATCTTGTGAAGAAGGCATAATGCAAATCTTAGACCACGCAAACCCACACACTATATATCCAGAGCAGGATCACAGCCTTAGCAGAGTTTATAATGAGGCTTTGCTAAGAACTATTCCCTCAGTGGCTTTCATAAATAAGTATATCAAATATCCTTGCCCTATACGGACCACGCATCCACTGGCAGATGCCTAGTGGTGACTGGGACAGAAAATAGTGTGATGACAGAATTCTCCAAAATGGGCCAGATTTCTTAAGCATTTACTACAATATGAGCTACATACTAATGAACATATTTAACAAAAGGTAACGCTTTACATTAAGTGCACCTTCATAATTCATTTATAATACATTCATAGAACATTCATAAGGAGCATGCAAGTATACCCTTAACCACTTTATTATATATTTATAACAAACATTACATTATTATACAGTTATAATGTTTATTATTATTCTTATATAATATTTGTTATTAATGTATATTACAGCTGTTAAACAATGTTAGGATGTTAAGGTATACATACAGAACATGATGTTTATGAATGTTTTATGAATACTTAATGAATACATTATGAAGGTACACTGACCATTATATGAATGCAATATAAAAGCATTATGAAAGTTCACTTAATGTAAAGCTTTACCGATCATTTTACTGCTTGCACAGTTAATGAGAGAATATAGTGATGCACTACTGCTGTATGTTATATTTAAGGAAAATACCATTAAATGAGATGAAAAGTCTTTGAGGAAATTGTGGCACAACTGACAGCAGCGCAAAATAATTTTGAGCCCACATTTTCTGGATTTATTTTTAGGTTTAATGAAATGATCTTGCTTGAAGACCTTGCATACTGCTTCATAAGTAAATATGCGATGCTACAAGACATTAGCACAGTTAAGAGTACTGATGCTGAATCTAAATGGGAGCAGCTGTCAATTTATTCCATTTTAGGACATCATAGATTTTGTGGAAACTTAAACTCTTTATACAGTTCTGATGCTGTTTTAATCATTGCCAGTTGTATAATATCCAATTGACCTAGATACCTTTGTGTAAATCAGATCAAATTTTGAACATTGGTTGAATGTGGGAAAATGAAAAACAAATTACTGTATGTCAAGAAAAAAATTATATAAAAAGAATTTGTCCATATTTTTAATAAGTGTCAATTACATTGTTAACCTGGGTAGTCCTAAAGAAAAGGTGGAAAGGTTTTGACCGCTCTAAAAACATATTTCCCAAATAAATACAGGCGAATATCTATAGCATCACAGCTGCCATACAAGATCCTGAAAGAGCTCTGTTATGTCGAAAGGCATTTCTCCCAAGCCGCCTTGTCTATTGAAGTGCAGCTGACATTCATCGTTCCACTGAAAGTGGCATTAACCAGTCCTCAAGGAGGCTTTGATTAAAATGCAAGAGATAATTAGAAGTCTATGCAAGTTTTAACCTTTCAGTCCAGCACATTTCAATGGTGGTTTGGTGAATTAATGAAGGAAATGGAACAGCTACAATAGCTAATAGAATACTTTTTTTCAATTTCTGCAGAACAAAGCAATGTTAGGTATGTTATATGCACAAGTGAGTTATGTAGGAGAAAAAGCTATCTTTAATTAGCTGAAAGCTGGCAGTCATGTGGAAGTGGGTGTCCATGGAAAATCGATTTGTTTTGTTGTTTCTAAACAGTTTGGGCTGTTGCCATGGTGCATCTGTTTTCACAAGGCAGGTTTGAAGGCAAATCTCTGTCCCTTTCAAATAATTTTTTCTTGCTAAAGTGGCATCATGCTTTTTGTGAATATGATTTTTCCAAAAATAGTACATTTCTTTTCTCTTTTTTCCATACTGTATGTTTTTTTCTCATCTTGGCCTAAACTGCAAACATCAAACTGATATCAACTGTATTCACCAGACTTCAGGGAATACATAGCACTGCTCTACCAACACTGCTGAGGCTTTGGTATATAAGGCGATAACTCAGAAACTGTTTGAAAGGTCTTTGCAAAAGCACTGCGCGGGTGAGGAACTGAAACTGCTAAAATTTTGAGACAGATCGCCTCAATATTGAAACATTGCTGCACAGCGGTAGCAAAAAATTGTATGTTTTGACATTTGATCCTTGTAAGACAGTAACTCAAAAACCATGAAAGGCATTGTATGACAAACTGGAACTGGTTAAATTTTGAGACAGACTTTACGCACCACATAGTAATAGCAAAAAATGCAGGTTTCACACTTAATCCCATTAAGACGATAACTCTCAATTCAACATACCTGCATATAAAATCAACTATGATCTGTTAGGTTGTTTACAGTACATGTTCGCATGTTATGTTTTGCACACCTCAATATGTATGGTCTTCTGTTGGCTCTCGCTTGGTCACTTGGTATCTTGCCCTGAACCATGGCTCTCTCTTTAGCACTGGTTTACTGCCGCTGTCTCCACCAACTATTTTATGGATCTTTTTTAAACTTTGCAGAGACATTTTATTTTATGGGTGGCGATCTAGAAATGATTGCATTTTGAGACAGATTGTCCCAAAACTGATGCAAAATGACAACAAAGGGAAGAGTAAAAGCAAACGACTCAGTGAATGTGCTAAGTGAATGGATCATATTACTGCTTCACAAACAATTTATGGATGAATATCTACACCTGGTTTCATTTTCAGACGAATTTCTGAAAAATGAAGCAGCAGGGCTGTTTGGCAGCAAAGGAAGGAAACAGCAGCTGAAGAAGACACTTGGTCTTGTAAACATAGTAACTCTAAAAGTATTTGACATATCTTTTTCATAATTTGCAGGTACTTTGTAGGGGTCACATACTGGAACTGATTTAATTTTTAAATAGATTGAACCTAAAATTGAATCAGCATTGCACATTGATTTCAAATATAGGATAGTTTTGGATTCCATTTAATCCCATTATCAAAAAATATTTAACAGAGCTTTTTCAACCTTTGCAAACATGTTGTAAGGCTGAAGATCTGGCTCCAATTAAATTTTGAGACAAATGACACCAAAACTGAAGCAGTGCCATACAGTGATAACAAAGAGACAGCCAGCCCAAATATTTGGTCTTGTATGCATGATTACTCAAGAATTATTTGAGAAATCTTTTCCAAATTGTTTAGGTCAGTGGTAACCAACATGGTGCCCGCGGGCACTGGGATACCCCTAAGGACCACATGAGTCGCACGAGGACCTTTTCTAAGAATAGTACAATTCAACAGTGTGCAGCATCTAAAATTTTATTTTACCCTGTTGCTATTCTTCTTTAATCATATTTGCATTTATATAGATTTTGAAAATATGTAAAAAAAAAAAAAATGTTTTAAACTGAGCAAATTTGTTATTTAAGAAGAGTGTATCAAACTGGTAGCCCTTCGTATGGCTCAGTACCCGTGAAGTAGTTCTCAGTTTCAAAATGGTTGGTGACCCCTGGTTTAAGCACATTATATGGTTGAAGATATGGACGTGGATGAAAGTCTACATTGGAAAATCTTCCTGTAATAGACCCCAAATCAATCCAGAATTACAAACACTAAAACACTAAAATTAGAACTGCTAGACAAAGGACAGGCAAGAACAAAAATAATGCCTGTAGTCGCCATCAAGTGAACACAGCTGTCACGACCAACATCAGCATGGAGCTACGAAACATGAACTGGAGTCGCAGGATCAGGGAATGAGGGATTTATTAGGAATCAATCCTTCCAGGGGCACAGGAAACACATGTGACGTCAATGACTGGACTGGGGAAACATGCTCAAACACAGACTGAAATACACAGGACTAATGGCAGGAAACAAGGAATAGCTGGTAAACGTAGGGATTCCAAACGTGGTTAACGAGGGGGTGTGGCACACAGGAGGATCAAATGAGCCAGGCGTGACAAACCCCCCCCCCCAAAAAAGGTGCACACACTGGGTGCACCTAAGGGGAGCAAAGGGACAAGACCGGAATATGGGACCTGGAAAACAAGACCATTAACGGGGCACCGGGAACAGGACGGACACACAGAACAAGCACAAAGGTAACAACGAAGACACTAACTGACAAACCATGGGGAACGCAAACAGGCACAGGGGCTCCAAGAAAGGAGACACGGGGGGAACACCAACAGGAGGAATGAAGAGACGAGGTGTGTACAAAGGAGAAACAGAGGCATGAGGAGCAGACACAGGGGGTACAGAACCAGGAGGTAGGAAGGCAAAGGGTGGAAGGAAATGGGGTACCCAAGGGAACCCCAGCGGGCAAGAAGTGGCAGCTGCCGGGGCAACAGGAGCTCACGAGGTCAGAGCTGGAGGGACCCTCGGTGGAAGCGAGGTAGGAGCAGGAGGGGACCTCATAGGGGGCATGGAGGCAGACGGAGGGACAGGCAGAGTAGGTGTCAGAGGCAGGGCTGAAGGCGACCAACGAGGCATCGAAGGGGGCAATCGGGGACAGAGTTCAAGGGGGGTTACAGGTGTCACAAGGGCCACAGCAGGAACCTCGGGCATAGCAGGAACCTCAGGGGCCAGAGCAGAAACCGGAGCAGGAACCTCAGGGGCCAGAGCAGGAACCTCGAGCTCAGCAGGAACCGCAGGGGGCAGAGCAGGAACCACCGGCACAGGAACCTCAGGGGCGGTGCAGGAACCGATGGCACAGGATTACTTCCATGCCCTTTTTTGAATACGAGCATTATATTAGCGGCTTCCAATCGAAGGTGCTACACCAGCAGATAAGGATTTCTGAAATAGTAAAGTCAAAGGTTGGCAAATAATATCCCTCGTCTCTGTTAAAACTACATGTAGGATGCCATCAGGGCCCTGTGATTTATTTATTTTGAGCTTAGCTAGGCTTTGTAGCACATCAGCTTCACTTATACATATATTAGTCATAGACAACGCTGGATTAGTAATAAGAGTCGGTGTGTTATTGTCCTCTACAGTGAATACCCATGCAAATCATTAAACTCATTAAACTATATCAATTTCATTTTCAATTATAAGCGTCTTACTATCCTGTGGATTTGGGGGTTAAAATATTGGAAAATATTTCTCTGACATAATAGTAAGAAAAGATTCCCAGAGGGGCCACAGACATATGTTTTGCCTCCCCACCCCATGCACAGGATGTATATTTAGCTCACTTATTTGATACTTATATCTGGAACAAATAATTTGTGCTTGAATTGATTTAAACCCTCAAGGTTTTTAGCTCAATGTTTTAACTGTTGATCTACACAAATTCTTTTGAACTTATACCGAATTGTGCTGTAGTTTGATGTGCCCATGAAATACTAAATTGAGAAAACATGAGACAGTTTGCTTCCCATGCTGTTTCAAAATGTACAAAACTTGTTTTTCAATACGGAGCGTCTGCACAATATATGAATCTTTCAATTCAAACTGAGCAAAATGTGAACATTCTTATTTACAGTATATACAAGGAATTAGCTGCAATCAACAAGTTACAAAAGTAGTAACTTTTAGCTTTCACTTAGATTTGGCAATACCCATTCCTCGTCCACAAACAAGGACCACTACTGATAACATTTGTCAAACAGGGAGGCTGAATATGAAAAAAATAATATAATTCAATATTCAATTATATATTATACAATATATAATATTTAACTTTTACACATGCAATTTCAGGCTGTGAACGATTTTGTATGTGGCAGTTTGTGTTCATACTACATTTGGCTGTAGATGTGAATGGTCACAATTTGTGTATGCATACGGCAGTGATATTCCACCAGACCAGGAGACAGCAGTGAAGGTTAATGGGTAAACTTTTAGCTATTAGTCTAGGCTTGGGAAGTACAAGTAACATGGCATACCAAAATATGTTGAAATCCTTATGACAAAATTAGCCCCGCAACCCTGCTCAGTGAATTTTATCACCAGGATTTAAAAATGCGGGAATAGTACTGCTTTTTAAAATTCCGCATACCTCAGTATACTGTCTGGACAGTAAGGGTATAACGATTTACTCAGCTCACAATTTGATACACTTCACAAAATTTTTAACAAATGTAATTTCAATCTGATATTCGGATGGCAGAGGAAATTTGACATGATGTGTATCGGAATGTAATAGAATTGCAAAATTTCGTGACATGAAATTTTGTTACACCCCTATTGGACACTATGAAAAATTAGATATGCAGGTACCTCCGACCGTCCTCATATAGCCACTCACTGATCTGTGAAACTCCACGCTGCCATGTACTGGAAATATCAATTATCTCTAGCGCTTGTTAACAATAATCAATTATCTTGCATATGCACAGTTGATGCACACAGATGTGCAAGGATTCCACTAGACAAAAAAATCTGGGCTACTTGTGCTCTGACCACAGTCATCCACAGCCTACCCATGATGACAAAATTTAAAGTCACATACACTTGTCTGCAAACAAAAGTGTATGCGGAAAAGTGAAGTTTGAATTTGCCTTAACAAATAGAGTGATCCTGGTGCCTTGTCCACATGTACAGGGGTGTTTTTTAAAACATACCTTTTTCTATACGTCTTGGGCTTTTGGGTCCAAATGTAAACGGCATCTTAGGTCACTGAAAACTGAGCTTTTGCAAAACTCCATCCAGGGTGAAGATTTTAAGAAACTCCATTTTCAGCTTCGACGTGTATACAGGAAAACAGAGTTTTTGGCTCTAAACGTCACATTGTTGCACCGTTGTCCATTTTGTTTAACATCAGAGGGTGCGCTGTTTGCTGTATACATTAGCCGAGTTTGAGCAATGGCGGACTTAGCCGAAATAGTGCTTGTGCTAACCTTGCTGACAGAACTTCTTACATGTGTACAGATAAATGTTGAGTCACTCTCACATTATATTGATCAACACAGTCGTCGGAATGTGTGCTATGGTTTTCAACTTAACAGGACTGGCAATTAGACTTCTGATTGGCTAACATGGTAGTACGGTTAGAGTTATAATGCCGCCTGTTGGTTCGGCATGCTCTTGACAGCGCGGTTTAATGTGGACGGAAATATTTTAGAAGGCAATGTTCGTGTGGATGGGGATTTTTTTTAAAACGGAAAAACATCGTTTTAAAAAATACCCGCGTACGTGTGGACAAGGCATGGGTCTTATTTATCAAAGTGTGAATAGAACAGTTCTTAAATGTGTGGTTATGAATTTCTGGTACACATAGGCAAATTGGCATTTATCAGTAATGCATAGGAACAGCTGTATGAAAGGAACACAAATGTGTATTTTAAATGTGACCTCCAGCGCATGGCAAGACTAATTTAAATAAATGAACACCCTCAATTATTCATATATGGGCATATAAGTGCCAAATAATACTTGTTGGACTGCACAATAAGAGAACGTGTTACAGAAATGGAAACTGTGTAGAGATATATATATAATCTCTGTTTGTAATATATTGTACATAACAGGCCCGTCGCGACAAGGCAGGCAAACCAAGCAATTGCTTGGGGCCCCGAGCTGGCCTGGGGCCCCAAGACAACGACTGGTTAAGAATAAAATGCAGCGACAAACTGTGTGAGCGCCCTCCATGTCCATTTTGCTTGTAGCCCCCAAATTCCTTCAAACGGCCCTGGTACATAATATGCTTATACTGTCAATTTGCAACAATATTTTGCTATTGATAAATAAAGCATGCACATGGGGACTTTGCTGAGAATGAGATAGTAATTTTTTTTTTATGTAACAGAAAAAAAAACAAACAGGACTTGTTTCGCAGCTTCACCAGCGGACTGTCAGAAAAAGAGAAGGAGCTAGCATGGGGATGTTATGGCGGGGTATGACGAAGGAGGGACGATCCACGTAGCAGCTCCAACAAAACAGGATTTTACTGATGAAACAAAAAGAAAGGGAGAATCAGAAAACAAAGGGATTGCAAGAGGACAAACTAAACTGGCAAAACAGTAACTAAGGCAGGGAGCAACACCGGGAACAACAATGCTCATGGTAGGGAGGAACACAGGAAAGCTACAATAACTAAAAGCAATAAATATCACAACTACAACTAACAATCATATAGCACAGGGCAACAGCTACAATCAAACAATGAGGAACAGAACAAAAGCTGACACTTAAATACACTATTTAACAAGTCACAATACTGGAGAGGCGAGAACCATAACCAATCAACCAATCAGTAAAGGCTCAGTGTAAGAAGGAACAGGTGGGGTATATTACAGTTAACAAGCGCTAGAGACTAGGAAACGGTAACAAACACTGAGGGCTAACTACAGACTAGGAGAGATCAAGGAACACTAGTGAAATAATAAAACCTTGGATTGCGAGTAACTTGGTCTGCAAGACGAGCAAAAATTTAAAATAAATTTTAATTTGATAAACGAACAAGGTCTTGCAATACGAGTATTATGTATACGCTTTGCATGCGGAGCGTCACGTGATCACCACTGAGCCAATGGTTCTTATCTCTCTCTCACCGTGGGATTGTGGGTAATCGTTTCCCATGCTCAGTCTCAGTTGGTGTGCCTCACTCATATAGTCAAAATTTAGTAGAAAAGCACCACCTGAATAAGGTTGTAACAGTGCGAGTGATGAATCCGTTTAACGGCAAAGCAATGTCACATTTCCGTGAAATCCTCAAAAGGAGGCAAAAGCAGCTGTCATTAGCATTACCTGTCACCTTGTTAAAGTTGCACAAAAAGAAAAAGATTCCAGTCAGCCAAAAGATAGCAGTGATTCCGTTAGTTGCAGTGAAAGTTGTCCTTCAAAATAACCCTCCTCTTCTCCTCTCTCTCGTCTCCCTCACACCATCCACGATTCTTTCCAAAGGTAAAGTGCAGGTTAATTTGTTTTATGTATTTTTACTTTAATAATTTGTATTAATCATTTTCATATGAATATTTGTGGGTTGTGGAATGAATCATCTGAGCTTCCATTATTTCTTATGGGAAAATTCGCTTTGGAATATGAGTGCTTTGAATTACATGCACGTTTCCAGAACAAATTATGCTCACAAACTAAGGTACCACTATATACTGCCTGGCCATAAAAAATGTTGCCATTTGAATTTTTCTTTGGACCACCTTTAGCTTTCATTATGGTGCACATTTGTCATGCCATTGTTCCCACAAGCTTATGCAACACCTCGCCCTATATTTTCATCCAGATTTGCATTCATTTCTCACCAAGATCATGTATTGACAAGTGAGTTGAACTAGTCCATAAAGCCTCCTTCAGCACATCAAATCAACCTTCAGTGAGGTTAAGATCACAACTCTGTGGTGACCAAGTCATGTGAGAAAATGATTCCTCATGCTCCCAAACCACTCTTTGAGAATTCAGACCCAATGAATCTTGGCATTCTTGTCCTGGAATACACCCATGCCAACAGGGAAGAAAAAATCCATCAATGATGGATGGAGGTATAACCTGGCCATTCAGTAGATTCCGGTACTCAGCAGACTTTACTTTATTGCAGCATAATGTTGCTGAGCTGTAATAATGATCCAGTCATTGGCTCTTAAAGATTTGCTGATATAAATTCAAATAGCGACTTTTTGGCTGGGCAGTGTATAATTAAACATGGCACAGGCAGGATAACCATATGTAAAGACAAAAAGCAAAGGCATTAACAATAGCAGACCCAATGGGATAAAAAAAATAAAATCCAAAATTCTTAACAAAAAGTAAGACTGGCCTCAGGCCAGCCTCAAACTCGTGCCGGAAGGGATGTTTGCTTCTGAGCTGCATGCACAACCCATTGAGCCACTCAGCGGCCCAGTGAGGTGGGAAGCACACTAAGACAACACCAAATGAGATGGCCAGCAGTACCTGCTAGCCAAACAGGGAAACGACATCTAAGACAGGGCCAGAGGAGCATGGATACTGACAGGAGACAGGTGACACATGTCGTTAATGCTGTGTGTAATAGATATAGGTTAGATACTTCTATGGTTACATTTAACTGGCTGCAGCAAGTAATATGTGTTGTACACATCAGTTGTTTTGTAAAGCATATACAGGCTTGCATCGACTTGCATCTGCATTTAGGACCAGAACCAAGTCCAGGCACAAGTCAATTGGAGATATATCAATAGTTACAGGGGAGAAGCAAGGCATTAAGTACAGTACTGTAATGTACACACAGTACTCTACAGCAAATAATGTAAATATAAAATCACAAAACTGCATAATGAAAAGAGGTTGCACTTCAATTTCATGAAAAATAAAGCAAAATCAAAAGATGTGCACAGTACCAAACAATAGGAGCTGAGAAAGAAAACGTTGTGTGAATCTGTGGTGAAATATGTAATTGTACAGTATAGTAAGTTTCTTTTTATGTAACAAAATAACACAGTACCTGTACTGTACCTGTATCATACCTGCTTATTGTAGCTCTCCATCACATATACATTACTCTATGCGTACTGTATTACAACTTTGATATGGACAGTAGGTCATTATACGGCTGGCAGTGCTGCCCATTCTCCTTCACCTGTTACACTAAGCCATACATCTATTAACATCCTACTACGTCTGCTTTTAGGCGCCTCTCTATCAGTATAGGTCCATATTACTTACTATAGACCTCCTAATAGACTCCGTAAATGCAATCAGACATGACTTGATCAGGCATGTTTCAATGTAAAGCTGTATCTAGTGACAGTGATATATTATTTCTTTGGCCATGGACTGTATATCACTTTGGAAAGATTCCATGTCATGAGCAGGATCTGCCTGCGCATGCTTTGGGTGAACAAAGCTATTTATTTTTCAATCTATTAAGGTTCATAATCAACTGGGAGTCGGTGAAAATCCTATGTGTTGATTGGTTTGCTTCAGTTACACTTCACTGCCACTAGGGGTTTTTGTGAACCCATGCATTTCTATGCACAGGTAGAAATTGATTAATATCATTCATTCATTAATTTTCCAACCCGCTTTATCCTATTGGGTCATGGGGGTATGGAGCCTATCCCGGAAGCAGTGGGCACGGAAAAACCCTGGACAGGGGGCCAGCCCATTGCAGGGCTCACTCACACACTGTTACCAGGCAATTTATTAACTCCAATTAGCCTCAGCATGTCTTTGGACTGTGGGGGGAGACCGGAGTACCCGGAGGAAACCCCACAATGACACAGGGAGAACATGCAAACTCCACACACATAACCCAGGCAGAGACTCGAATCCAGGTCCCACAGGTGTGAAGCAACAGTGCTAACCACTGCACCACCATGTCACCCATTGATTAATATCATTCTATGCAAAAAATTTGCATATGCGCAGTTTACGTGCAAAACTGTCCATGCACATGGTTGATGAGACAGACCCCCAGTGTTTTCTACAGTCTTCTATGTTTCTTTCCATTTCTGCCACACAGAGCTACTGCTTAATTTTTGGGGCATTTTTTTTTTTAATTAAACCAGATGTAGATCTTCCTTTGTATATTTTTTTGTAAAGTAGTAATCAGATCCATCAAATACTTTTTGACTTTTCGCTTCATAAGGTCAAATGGGAGGATCTGTCTCAGGCTCTTCAAATGACTTGTCCATGGGAATCCTGTGACTGCAGTAAAGCCAGTTTTATACTTGATATTCAGCTTTCTGGTTGTAATGTGTGAGCAAACCAGATGATGTCTAATGACATACCTTTGATATCTGTACCGGCAGAGATGTTCACTGATCATTTTTGGTTTTTGAGCCCTTTCACTATGTATGCTAAATCTTGGTAATATCAATGACAAGAGGTGATCTTTGTTGTAATTAGACTTTGGTTCAGCATGTTGAACACCCTTGCACACCACTTGATTTTATTTTATTTTATTTGAATCGTTTGAATGTTTGCATTTGCACTTCACGTTCAATAGCTGTCACATGCTTACAGTGAATGAGTTGGTGAATGGAGTGCAATTATTAATAAAGATCTATAGAAATATATAATCAATCTGGAAATCAGCTATTTTGCATTGCCCCTCTTAGCCAACTGCTTAAATTACACTTTAATGGACATGTCTCTCTCACTTAATTTTATAGATATAAGTCCATACATTCGATCCTTTGTATTGTGAATGGTGTAAGCATTAAGGAACACTGATCCTTCAAATCATCAATCTATCTTGCAGTCTATCTTGCAATCAGTCCTTCAATAAATCTTACAATATATCATTCATTAAATGTATATTTATCAGTAAATAGTGAAATATAAATTGAAATATGTTTTGCAATAATAATGTATTGATGTATTTATTGGACAATAATTTGACAGATGATTAAAGATAGATTGACACATATAATTACAGATATATCACAAAAAATCCTCCATACTCTTTCCCATTGTTGTACTTTCATATTTTGTCTGTTCTGGTGCAGCAAAATACTCATGTGATTGGCTGATCGATGCACATGGCACATTTAGTGCACATGCTCTGAAAAGAGAATTTCAGAATCTATCCTCTCCAATTATGTGGTTACTTTTATGTATTTATGTGTGCTTCATTAGATTTAAATTCCCAAGCTCTGTTTTGTTAGCATAATGCTCTGTCTGTTGAGCTGTGGGAAAACTGTTGAAGTTGTACTAAATCATGCTTTAATTGTACTCTTCAGACTCTGGGGACCAAATATGGTTTTAGCACCAGTCCAAAGCACAACCACGAGGCTTTACCCATTAAAATGTTAACTCAAAAACTATTTCACAGATCTTTTTCAAATTTTGCACAGCCATTGCTGTAAAACTGTAGCAGAATTGCACAGTAATAGCAAAAAAAAAAAAAAAAAAATGACACTTGATCCCATTAAGATGATAACCAGAACTGGGAGCACCTCATAATTCAATCTGATTTCAATTCATAAGTGCCCGATTCAGTTTTGATTCAATTCAGTTTAATTTTGATTTGTTTGAACCAGTTTCAATTCAGTGTAATTTCGCTATAATTTCTTTTTAGAACAATTTTTGAGAAACAATCAATCATGTAGGTTAATATCAGACATTAACAAAGGTCAATGATAATTTTTTTTTTTTTTTTTTTTTTTTATTTAACCAGCAAACAATATGCTGTAGTGTAGTCTGGTATACTGTGGTGTACTTAGAACCGGGGGTGGATCTGTGGGTGGGCCATAAATCAGCCACTTTCTGTATCACCCACTGATTAGGACTACTAGTATATAATTCTAGGATCTGTCGGCTCAACAAAATAAAATGCAATGCGAGAATTGTAGCAAGCATTATAATATAAGACCAAGATGGAATGGGAGACATATATTATTACAAAGATTTGAGTGAATAAATTTACACAATAAGTTTGGCAGAATAAATTTACTACTGTAAAACTCATGGTCCATTTTTGTTTTAGACGAAATCAAAAATAACAAAAATGTGAACATAGCTTAATTCGAGAGTTCAAAGTAGCAAATTTAGTGCATGAATAAAGTAAATTGTCCACACATTTTAGGGGGTTTTTGAGCTTGACTTAATATTTCATAGGCATGATGCACTAAATTGTGTGCAATTTAGTACATTGTGTCCACTGGTGTACCTGTCAGCTGCAGTTCTTATACTGTTATGTCACAGAAAATGTTGGTCATAATGCAAATGAGAAATGAATAGAATATAAATAGACAAATATGAATTATATGACATTTTAACACCTGGACATTAAGTCATTCACTCACAGAAATACAGGTAACCGCATAATTGGTGGGGAAAATTCTGCAAACTGGCATGTAAGTGAAATGTGCAACAAATGAGTAAGTGTGGTTTCAGAGGTACATGTTGCAACTAGGACTCACATACATTCACATACACACTTACATTCAGGTAAAAACATATTCTTTAGCTTTCTTATTTCCAGTCGATCCATCCAGTAATTCTAGAAATTGTAGGGGTTGTGGGGTGTGGGAGGAGTAAGGATTAAATGGGGGGGGGGCGGGGGGGTGAGGGGCTGTCAAACATCAGCCTTTCTAGTGTATATCTGCCAAAAGTAAATCCTGACATAAATCCTAACATGGACATTAATTCATAATCATACCTGGCTATCTATACAAGCAGATTTCCCCAGGTTGTCCTTATAAACCTTCTGTCATGTGATAGTAAGGTCCCTGTTTGCAGCTGAGGCTCATGCAGATTGCTGTGCATAAGTGGTGAAATCTTAATAATCAGCTTTCCGGTTTGCCTTCTTATTTTGGCACTTTAATATGCTCTTCCAGCACATCATTGGAGGGGGAGGAGGTGGCTGATAATGAAATCACCTTGCCTCCTTTTTCCAGTCTGCCTACCCTGATGTTCCTCTTCATTAATATGGGGAACCATGATTGGTTAGTGCAAAAAGTCCAAAAAAAGAGTGACTTGCCAGAAAATGTTTAATAACAGTCTTAGGCGTTGTTGCCAGCTATACCATGCATATGTCAGCAATATAATATATTCTCTGCAAAGCACTGGCATATACTGTATATAGCCAGTTCTGGGGAAAAAAGAGGCCAGGGGGCAACTCTTTGAATTTAACCAGAAAAATGGAAATTGAAAATTACACAGAGGACAAAACACCACAATGTAATGTGCCGAGGTACTGCAAGTGATCCATATATAGAAATATTCTTTTGAGAAAACTGAAAAGTACAGATGCATTGCTTTTTATTTTCTGATGCTGAACCGTAAATTAAATAGAAATTAAAAAACAATTCCAAGGGTGGTTGTTTAAAATGTCACCTTAACTGTAGCACAGAGGACACCTAGATTGATCATGCTGTTCTGTAATTTGCCGAAATGGAAACCTTGGTAGAAATTATTTAAGCTGCATGACATTATTTCGAATTATCAATAAGTACAGTGGCTTTTGTTTACCTCAAATATAAGCATTTTTAGAACATTTTGATATGTAGATATCAAAGGTTACATATACAGGTTATATGTATACAGTACATATACTGGATATATGTGTTTTGTTATATTCTACTATGAAAATGAAAAGATACCACTGTACTTAAAGAATAAGGCTTGTTCTGTGCAAAGGAAATTCTAGTTGTTTAATAAAATCATCCATAGATTCTGTAAGTTCAGTTTTGCTGTGTGCATGGCTGCAGATCACCTTGGGGTTCTGTGAACTTCTAATGACATGTAAAAGGAGCTATAAAAGAACTAGCATATACAGTATAATAAGCTTTTAATGTAATGACAGTTTATCCTTCGTTCAGTCTTGCATAGTTTTGGTCTTTATAACACCAGAAAGTATGTCAATGTTCCTAATAAATCTGCCAATCAAGACTTCATGAGATCTTGGTTTAATTTGATCCCCATCACCTACAGTGCACTGGACTAAGAGTATATGAGTATATGAATTGATAATAAATTTTTTTTTAATTGATGTTTTTATGCTTCAGACATTGACCTTGTTTTTCTCCTTGTAGAGCAAGATGAGTGTGCCAGCAGTCAGCAGTCCTGTGACAGGAACGCCATCTGCACCAACATCATCCAGGGCCACACGTGCACCTGTAAGCCTGGCTATGTGGGCAATGGCACCGTTTGCAGAGGTAGGTCTAGCTTTTGTCGGGGATCCTCCAGATCTGCTGTTGGGTTCTGCTCTCCAGTGTGCCCTTTTATTTACCACCAAATGCCAGTAAGATGATGACAATTGATTTTGGTGTAACCTGCGCCTATATCAAGAAAACACTCTTCATACACTTCCTCTTCCAGCTGCAGTTTAATGGTTGTGCCAGTATGCAGGCAGGAGGTCAAATCACTATAGGCTTCCATCACCTCACAGAAGCAGGACAAGAGCTGTAGGACAACATATAGTATATAATTCTACAGCGATGTGGTGCCTAGGGGACATTATGAATGGTACTACATGAAGACAGTCATTTGATGTGCAGGAGAAGGCAGGGAAAACTTGTTTGCACTGCGTAATGAATGCCATTTTCACGCGGGGGAAAAAGCCTCAACAGACCATTTAACTGGCACACTATTCAGGGCAGTTACCTTGAAACTTCAGAAAAATAGCTAAACATTCCTCACCCCAGTGGTATGCCATGTGCTATGTGAAACAAGTAGGACATCTGTGAATGATTTAATATGACAGTTGCATTAAATAAATGAATGGTTGAAAAATCTCTATATGAGTGATACTTTGGTTATGTCGTTTTAAACAAGCTGTTTTCAGCAAACATGTTAAAGTGGTGTGGCTCAGTTTTTAATTAGCTATCAGATCAATATGAATAACGTATATCATTATTGTTAGCTGTATGCCACTGCAGAACGGGAGGGGTATTAAGGTGGGGTCAGTCTGTCATTGTCTCCGCACCACCACCCTGGCATGTCGATGTAATGGAGATGCATTAGAATGAGCGGCAGGTGCACAGCAGGTCTTGGGAGAGATCAATGCAATTTGTAAAAGGCTTCCAGACAGTTTCAGCACTGGGTTGTCTCCAGCACTGCAAGCAGCAGACATGTAGCTGCAGTTTACTACAGACCTTTCACACCAAATGCAGTCTTGATGGGTATTCTGAAACAATATGCTAATGGTCTGACTGGAACAAACTGGGTTTATTACTAGGGAGAAAACAAAGCAGTGACCTACAGGTACATATAAGGCATCTTAGAGGATTGTCATTATTATCTGTCCAAAAAAAAAATTGCAAAACATACTGTCTGAAGGCTCTATTTAGTCCCGCCAGGTTTTCTTGATTTTGCGATCGCAGAGATTAATGCGAAATCAAGCAAACTCCACAATTTGCAAGAGCTTGAAATAATTCATGGCCACACTTCTGAGGATATAAAGGAGCCTTTAACTAGATTTAGTGCTGTCAGAAATGACAGAATTATTTTCCTCGGACAGCCCCATCTCCTACTCCGCCAATCTAATCCAGTTTATACAATTTCTAAGAGTACTGGATGGATAAACTGGAAATGTGAAAGTTAGTAACTGTGTTTTTACTTGAATGCGCTTGTTATGATACTGTATGCATGTCTAAAAGTATACTTATTCATTCATTGCTTATTCCATTTATATGACAATCTGCGTGTGGAGCGGCATGATGGTGCAGTGATTAGCACTTTTGGACTTACACCTTTGGAACCAGGGTTCGAGTCTCTGCCTGGGTTACGTGTGTGTGTGGTTTGCATGTTCTCCCCATGTTGCCGTGGGTTTCTCTCTGGTTTCCCTGTTCAGTCCAAAGACATGCTGAGGCTCACTGAGGTTACTAAAATGGCCGTGAGTGTGCCCTGTGATGGGCTGTCCCTCCATCCTGGGTTGTTCCCCACCTCATGCCCATAGCTTCTGGGATAGGCTCTGGACCCCCTGTGACCCAGAAGGATAAGTGGTTTGGAAAATGAATGGATGGATGACATTTTGTATCAATTACAGTATAAATATATACAGTATGTTCAGTTATATTTTCCTACTTACAGTAGTAAGGAAGAGGCACATTCAGAGGCTTCTGTAGGTCTGAAATCATAGCTGGCACATCCCAGAATATTTGGCACTTTTCTCAGACCACTAAAGTGGGGTCCAAGGTAGCTTTTTTTATTGTTTCACTTCTACAAACTCCATATCCAAGCATTTTGAAAATATTTATAATGCAAACCACCTCCAATTACTGTATCAGTAAATAAAACCCAAAGAAATAGTAAGCATTACAGTAGTCTGCTTTTCTTCCGCATTACGTTCCATAATTTTAGTATGGTACTTTCAGTACTATCCCTTTTCCAATGAGTACCAGAACCAAGAGGTCCAATACCTAAACGTACCAAATTGGCTGGGGTTGTACTTTTTTGGTACCTTGGTACTTTGGGGTGGGAATTGAAACACTTTGTCAATTATTTTTGCAAATAGCCTGCTTCAGAAAAACTATCCAACCTCCATCAGAAAACAACAATAAACTCAGTAGAAAAAAAATTAACAATAATGGATGCGAGGGAAAATAAAGAGACACAGGTTGTAATTGCAATCTGGCCAGAAGAACAAATACAAGATCAGGATGGCATGAAATTTAAAACGTGTTTTGTATAATATACATGGTTTTGAAAAATTTTCAAATATTATGATGTGATTTTGGCCATTCGGCCCTTCAAGCTCGTTAGGGGTGAACTTAACTAATAGCTCAGAACCGTTAAAATCTTATCTAGTTCCGATTTAAATGAACCCAGGGTTTTAGCTTCCGCTACACTAGCAGGAAGACTATTCCATACTCTATTCCACCTGCACACTGTGTAAAGAAGTGCTTCCTCAAATTTGTTTTAAAATGTTCTCCCGCTAATTTCCACTTATGGCCACGAGTT
>JAODKF010000042.1:16954482-16967795 GCA_026779585.1 Mormyrus proboscirostris | reverse complement strand
GAGGTTAAGGGCATATATAAGTCCAAAGAACATGGCACAGCCTAGAGCCACATTTTTCAAACCCTGAATGACTTCCACCCCTTCAATTAAAATGCCTACATGTGCAGGTTCATCAGCAGCTTCGGCTCCCTCTCTCCTGACTGTGTACGCTGCCATCAATGTCTGCCCCACGTTCTTCTCAGCCTCTTCCAAGTCCTGGCAAAAAGCACACAAACCAATTAATTTAAGATTTAAAAACAGACTCTAAATTTTATTAAAATGCTGCGGTTATTGACAGTGAGCAGGCCTACATTCTCAATACCAAAATCAAGTAACAGAAGAATTTGTAAAAGAAGAAAAGGCATCTAAAATGTTATGGATTAATTCATAATCCCATTACACTCACGTCATTTGATTTGATGATACACAGCAAAAAGTACTTTAAGAAGACAATATTCTACATTGTGTCCAATTTATTTTTATCTAAATATCTAACACCTCAAAGCATACTTGAACATTTACGCACAATATAATGTATACACAAATTAATCACACATAGAAATTTGGTAAAATTATTAAACTTACGATGTATTCTTTTACAAGCTCTTGTTGGTCTTCACTGAAGTACACGCACAAGGCCTTGAGGATGCATTCCCTTTGAACATCTAATGAGTTGTTCTATGAATCAATACAATATTGCTTTTTATATACTGTATATTAAAACGTGAACTACTACTCTCTTATTTTGTAGGCTGATAGTGCACCTCTTCAAATTATTTGATTATTTAAAACCAACATAAAATTATTGTGTTTAAACAAACATCCAGAGATTTATGTTCAACAGTCATAAAATATTGATGCACAACACACCAACTGTTTTTTAATTAATCTCAATTAAATTTATATGGTTAATTTGAACAGACTTCAAATTCATTTTTTTGAGTGTATTGAGATATTTTCTTGGCACACTTCTGGCCTCTTAGTATCAGCTGAGCATCGTTTAAATGTCAGAGCCTACTTGAAAATTGTTGCTGACCATGTCCATCCATTTATGATCACAGTGTACCCAGCTTCTACTGGCTACTTCCAGCAGGATAACATGTCCATCCATCCATCCATCCATCCATCCATCTTCTACAGTATATGACACCAGCAGTCTAAGTAGGGAAACCCAGACTTCCCTCTCCCTTGCTACGTCATCCAGCTCCTCCAGGGGAATCCCGAGACGTTTCCAGGCCAGCCGAGAGACATAGTCCCTCCAGTGTGTCCTGGGTCTTCCCCGGGGCCTCCTCCCAGTGGGACATGCCCGGAACACCTCACCAGGGAGGCGTCCAGGAGGCATCCTAAGCAGATGCCCGAGCCACCTCATCTGGCTCCTCTCCATGCGGAGGAGCAGCGGCTCTACTCTGAGTCCCTCCGGAATGACCAAGCTCCTCTAAGGTAATTCCAGCCACCCTGCGGAGGAAACCCATTTCAGCTGCTTGTATTCGTGACCTCATTCTTTCAGTCACCACCCACAGCTCATGAGCATAGGGAGGGGGTCCTTCCCCAAGTGGAGGAGTTTAAGTATCTCAGATAACATGTCATTTCATACAGTTCATATCATCTCAGACTGGTTTCTTGAACATGACAACAAGTTCACTGAACTCAAATGGCCTCCACAGTCACCAGATCTCAAACCAATAGGGCACTTATGGGATGTGATGGAATGGGAGAATCGCATCATGAAGGTGCAGTTGAGAGATCTGCAGCAACTGCATGACGCTTTCATGTCAACATGGACTAAAGTCTCTGATGAATGTGTCAAACACCTTGTTGAACCTTTGCCATGAAGAAAAATTAAGGTAGTTCTGAAGACAAAAGGGAGTCCAACCCTGCAACCATAGCAAACCTAATCAGGTGACCAGAGAGTGTATTTTGCTGTTATAGCATAGTTTTGGCAATTGTTCAGACTTAAGTGCACATCACTCATCCAGTCGCGCTGGGGAGCAATGGGGAGTTGAATACTTTGATCCAGGCAGGAATTTTATAATTTAGAAGCATAACTGGCACCTTTTCGAGTTTGTCTTTATTTTGAAATGGTCCCGATACCAGCAAGAGCAAAACGGCATGCTGATTACTGCTGCACCTGATCTCATAGACTTGCACAGTGGAAATGATGCTTACAGGAAGGAAAATGTAGGGTCAGAAACAGATCTATTGTTTTAAAAACAGACAACTTCACATTGGAAAAGCATATACATGATTTTTAGGAGATATAATTTAAAAGTATTCAGTATTCAAATCTTATAAAGTAGCTGCATTCATAAATATAACTTTTAAAAAGTACCACAAGCTGAATTTCAAATACTTACTCTTGTATTCTGAATACATAATACCAGTGCTGAGCAATGTAATTAATATGTACAAAAACAATACAATAATTTGTGTGTTATTAGTTGACAGATGTGTTTGTTCATTATTATATTAGAGATGTGTCAGAAAAAAAATTCTTACCCATTAATGCAGGAAATCAGGTAATTCCAAAGGCTTTACATTTGACTTTATTTTTAGTCAATTTTATGCATTTGAAGAGTAAAAATTAAATAATTAATTTAGTAAAGTCGTTAGGATTTTACCGCCTGGATGAAGCACTAAGAAGGATTTTACCCTTCAGAAAGGCAGGGGAGACCAAGGATTGTTACATGGGTTAGTTGTAACAAAGCCTATTTCTTCAGAAACCAGGTAAAAATCATATAACTTTCTTTGCACAGGCTCAGTTTAGTCTTTATTTCACATGTGAAGAAAGAGCACCCTGTAACAAACACACTGTATGTGTAAGGAAAAAAGAAAAGCGATGTAAGAAAGTAATTTTTTAACGTAATTTATTTTTGTGATAGCACTGCAAGCTTTGTTATTCATTATTCAAACTTAAATGATTTTAATTATGTACCTATGTAAATATCTTTTAAGCAAGTGAGCTAATATTGTTGCTCTCAGCTGCAAGGTAAACTTGTTCATGGCCACCACATTTCTCCAACTGCCCACCAGGCCACTTCTCAAGCCCAAGAAACTTCTGCATTGTCTGCTTGGAATATTTGAAAGTCAAACGAAAACTGGAATGAAATGCATAGACCAGGAGTGGGGAACCTGATCCACGGAGAGCTGGTGTGGGTGCGGGTTTTTGGGAAGACCTCTCACTCACACTGGCTCTTATGGATCAGGTGCCCCACCCATGCATATGCAATAATGCATATTATTATTTTGTTATTTCTATCACTCATTGTTACAAGGTTATTAAAACTGGTGCCCAGTTGCATGTTTTATTTGAATTTATTATAATATTTTATTTTAGTTGTAATTAACATACATTGCACACATATGCATACATACTCACAAATTTGGTTGATCCAATGAATAAATAAAAAAATTACTTTGAATAACATTTTATTCAACATTTAACCCAGGGATGTGTTACAGCTATCCCTGACTATGGGGTAAATTGTAATATTTCACTCCATGTGTTCTAAATCATTCATTTTCTGTTTGTTTGTGATACAGAGATAATCCTGTGCCATTTAATAGAAGACACATGTAAGTAGTTTGTGTCAAATTCTGAATACGATTCCATAAAAGAGCTCCGAGGTACAGGCAAAAATGTAAAAAATGTTACAATCATCCCCAGTCTCCCCTATAAATGTTTTGCTCTGATAAAATGTATTGATCCCAGAGAGACATTCTTGTGCATTAAACATAAATGGGTAGAATAAAATCACTTTACAACAAAATTAGTATTCATTGCTACCATAGATTCTGACTGACCATGTTTGTTGGGCCTGTATGTATCAAATCAATTAATTTTTTTACAACATATTGCACTTTCCATACAGCCCAGACCAAAAATACACTCCGCTGCTCTACTGTCATTTAGAGCAATGTGTTGAGTGTCTCAGTTCAAACTTTATAATGAACAGGACTATAAAGCATTTAAAGTGGTCTATAAATAGTATCCCTCGAAGCATGTGTTTAGTATTGCATTTGTGTTTTATCCCTTTCAGTCACCTTAAAAGACCATTAAGCCAGGATGAGAACTTATTCTTTCCTCTTAAAGTGCTAAAGTACACCTTTTCTGCTTTACCTTTATAGCTTAAGGCTAATTGTTAAGTATCTCATCAGACATGTGCTACTTACCACTCCTTCAGTAGGATGACCATAGCCATTTGTCTGAAAGTCAGCAGAGCACAGTTATATATTAATCTCATTGTTGTTCAAAGGATCCCAGTATTCTGTTTGCTGTTTTCTTAATTCAATCTGCTGAGGTGTGCTGTAGTAGGCGGCATGGTGGTGTAGTTGCTAGCACCATTGCCTTGCACGTTTCCTGTTAGGTTTTGTGTCTCTGCCATGGCTCTGTCTGCCTGTGTTTTGCTGGAGTTACCAAATTGCCCATAGTATGTGAGTGTGCCCTGTGATGGGCTGTAGCTTCTAGCATAGGCTCAGGACCCCCCCAATCTCCAGACATGCAGCTAGGCTCACTGTCTTCTTTAATGAGCTGCCATCCTGTCCGCGGTGTAGTCCGGTCTTGTGCCCCATGCTGCACTGATGAGCTCACTGAACTCTTGACTATATTTCTGCATCTGAAGTGCTAGTGAAATAAATGTATTTGAGTGTGTTTAGTTCCGAATGTGTTATTTTAAATTTTGTTTGTTTCAGTCACATTCCATTTCCATCAATCCTATTCAGATGTGTTTATGCTCTAAACATTTATTGGAGATAAGCTTCAAGAGACTTCTCAGAAATATAGTGTGCTACAGGTGTACTACTTATATATAGTGTTTGTCAAGGAGGTGAGAACTAAAAGATCGAAATACAGGAATGCTTTTTTTACAAGTTTTAAGCTTTTTGATTTATCTTGATAAGAATGTATATTTAATTGCCTTGTTAGATGCTGTTTCTCTGTGAATATCTTACTATTTTTCCATGCACTAAAGCAGAGCCTCACATATGGTTTAAACCACAACCCATTAATGTCCCTGACATGTCTGAGGGCAGTATGTGGCTCTGTGAGCTCTGCCTCTGTACTGGTAATCAGAAGGTTGTTGGTTTAAGGCCAGACTTGGCATGTCTGTAGATCTTTGAGCAAGGCCCTTAACCCCCAGCTCCCTTTGGAGGTGGCTGCCCTTCCCAGCCTGCTAGCTCCCACCTACAGAGACCAAGTGGGGAGAGATGTAATAAGAACCTCCCCATAGGAATCAATAATGTATCAATTATTATCTCACACCTGCCATGTCAGGAAAAATGTGGCAGTATGTTTTTTTGCATCTTGTTTTTTTCAAAAAGTATTCATGTTAGTCTTGAAAGGACTTTGACGTGAGAACAGGAGTTATACTGATTTTTTCTTTAGTTTTCAAACTGAATGATTGTTTTTGTACTGGCTACTTGGCAGTTGATGTTGTTTTGGACAGACAACTGAATACAACCTATTAATAAGCAAATACATCACCTGATAGCGAAATTTCTCCTCCTTAAAATAAGGCCTGTGCATTTTATCATTATGCATTTTACCCCAACGCTCTCTTCGCAGCTTATATACCTTTTCACAGCTCTCCACTCAGATCTGGGAATAGTAATTTGGTTTGGGAAATCAAAATCTGCAACCGGATCTTCATTTAACAGCATCTTATCTGTGTGACACTGACTGACATTTCATCACCATATCATACATGTACAGTGAATTTTAATATATGAATTTTTAAATATATTTTTACTATTATGGGCTTGAGTGTATATTTCAGTGATGATGGGGGGGGGCTTAAGTTAACAGACTGTTAAATTACAGTTAAAACAGTAGGATTCCCCCCAATATCTGTATGAAACTTGTATCCAAAACTAGATTTAATAAAAAATGGAAGCATGGATAAAAGCAGAAACCAGAAACTGACGACGTTAGGGGTTATTCCCATGATTTATACACATGCTCCCAGATTTGACAGGAGTGTGAGTCAGTGACACAAAGCTGCTTCACAAGTGACACGGTATAGGAAGGCTAAGACCAGTTTGCCAAGCTTTTATTTACCATTTACGAAAATAAAGAACAATACAAGAAAAAAGCCACTCAAAGAGAACCCAAAAATGTAAACTATATCAAAAGCGAGAGTCAGTTTGATTAATTACAAGTTAGATTTAAAAAGTGCTTAAAACATGCTGTAATGTTTTGACTATATGAAACAGATACTCCTACTGATGTATTCTGTATGCTTTTGTTGATTTCCATATTTATTTTTCTTTGGAGAGAAGTACTGTGACAGTTTTAATGCGATGCGCCTATTTCTTCTCCGCGATGGTGGGCTTGGTCACTGTTACAGGAATGTTGACCTCAGCTGCCTGGATTGCCAGCTTGGGTAAGGGCACTTCCACTGTCAGCACGCCCTCAGGAGACAGGGAGGACGCAACCTTCTCAATGTCAACGCCAGGGGGTAATCTAACGCCAGAAGAGAGGATAATAAACCATTCCTGGATACTATTCTTCCAGCCAGTATAGACTGTCAATGACATGATAAACTAACCAAAGAAAAATGGGAGACAGTATTGGTCCAAAGACTCCCCCAGAGGCAATTCAAGCTGAATGACCATATAAAGTCATGTGTGTACTGTTGATAGGCTCCAGCTCCAGCTTACATCAGATGAATGGAATCTGTCTTTGTACCTCATAGGTCTTTTGAAGTGCGCTGCCTTAGACAGCAATCTCATAGCATGTTTCTAGTCTTAGGTAAGACCTGTGTATACTAATTTGAGCAACGAAAAAGAAAGGCTTATTGTATACTTTTGGCCAATGTTTCTAATCCCAGTCCTCAGGGACCCAAAGACAGTCCACATTTTTGCTTCCTCTCAAGTCATGGTTGGGACCATAGACTGGGAATAATCTGGAGAACAACCTAAAATTAGCCAAATGTATTTCCATTGATTAATTTATGGGTATCATAAAGAATTTGGTGAAGGAGACATGTAGTTGTTTTTCTTGAGAGGTCAGTATGTTTCAATGGCTGTCTAATGTGTGGATTTTTTTTATGTCATATCGTATTTGATGTATTTTTAACATTGCTTGGCCAGGTCTCTCTTGTAAAGGTGATTTTCAATCTGAGTGGGACTTGGTAAAATATATTTGTGGTGATTTCTATGGGGAAAACTTTAATCACAACTTGACGACCTTAACCCCTACCTGATGAAATAGAGGTAAAAAAAAAATAAATAAGACTGGATGGGAGCAAAAATGTAGACTGTCTGGGAGTCCCTGAGGACTGGGTTGGCTAGGAGAGGTACTTACGTGTATTTCCTGGTGAAGCATCTGGAAATGAATCCATGCTCATCCTTCCTCTCCTCATGCTTCCCTGCAGATAAGGTACAGTGGCACGGCTGCCTATCAGCGCTGTATGCAATATACTCAAGATTAGCATCAATATGCGTGTATGTGTGCAACCAGCTTCCCTGCTCTTTGGGTAATATCCCTCCCAACTGGCTCTTGCACAGTCCCATCAGCTGATCTAGAAATGCAGCCCCTGGTAACGCTTTTGTTTGCTTTGACTACTGGCCTCACCAAGAGTGACATTAATGACCTCTGCCACCTGAGGCTTTGAGCTAATCTCTGGCCTTTTCTACTAAGCTCCTGTGAGCCCCATGGAGACCTCAAGCACTAGGAGATTGAACAAGAATGAGTCCAGATATTTTATATTTAGTTCAGTTTCCATATTTGTGTCAACTTTCATTTGAAAGGCACTATGATTTATTATCTCCCTGTCATCCATTTAAGTATACGTCTAAAGCTGCTATACCTTCACAGTTGTTAAGAACAGTGTTCGGTAATTGGTATGGTGTGGTTTATATGTGAATTACAATATAAATTCACCTCACATGCTGTATATGAGAGGATTTCAGGAACAAGGAATTGTTGGACTTTTGACAATCAGAATGGGTGAATGAGTTGCCGGTATACCAGTTAAATTGCTCTGCTTTACACCCAGTGTATGCAGGAGAATTGTGTTAGATAGCAAGAGAAGTGAAGTCACATCTATACCAAAGCATCACCTTCTTGCCAGTGTATTTGCAGTGGTTATGCAGAACAAATGGCAAAACAACTGGCTTATGAACAATATTAGGTACACCTGCCTCCCAAAAAGAGTCTCTGGGCCTCAGATAATTGCATCATATAAAAACCATTTCCGTCTACAAAGTATACAGTGTGGGAATAGGTCCATTACTAATCTGCAGAAAAACCTTGTCATGGTTATGATCAGATGCATACAGATCAGCATGGAATACCAGAGTACATGAACGCATGCAGAACACTGAAAACAGCTCTCAGACTACACAAGAAAAGTAACACTGTCTACTTACCGGTGATCTCCAGCACCCCATCAATGGTCTTCACAACCAGTTCTTCAGGGGAAAAGTGGTTGACATCCAGGCTAACTTTCCACTGGTCCTGTGACTGCTTGACCTCAGAGATGCCACTGCTGAGTTGACGGGACAGGGCACGAGAATAGGGGGACAGCAGCAGCGGAGTTGTGGGGTGACTTGGAGGGTGGAAGGGGCTGAGAGGACCAGCAGAAGCCCCTACCTCAGAAGTGGAGATCTGGGGACGGAGATAGCCGGGCCAGTGCGTGCTGGGCCACTGGTGCCAGTCCTCGGGGATGGCAGGCATACCAAAAGACTGGTCAAAGAGGCGGCTTCCGTGGTGCCAGTCCCGGAATGGGTCCCAGCTCGGGTGACGCAGGAACGAGAGGGGCACGTGTCTCTCAGACATGGTGGTGAAAGGACTTCCTCGGCCACTGGTGATTGCCCCTCATTCGCTTGCTTTTTATACTCTTCCACAGCCCTCCCTATTTATGGAAGGGTCGAGTCTAACTATTCATGGTGTATGTACTACTGGAATGGAACGCGACTGAAAAGGCCACTCTAGCACAGCAGCTTGACAAATCTCTGTCTTGGCTCTAGTGCTACAGAGGGAGTCCAAGTCTCTGTCAGCCACAGCTTCTCCCAGCTGTAACACAGAAGAGAAGGTCATATCTCTCAGCTAAATGGAAACTAGCATTTGTTTCTCATAAGCACTGCGATGGGAGTGCAGCAGCAGAATGTAAGAATTTAATTTGGAAGATGGCAACGAGTCTTAAGATGTTTTTGCCCACAGACATGACTACTCATCTGGGTTGCCCTACAGACTCCTTTCCATGCATCAAATTCAACTGACCGCCACAGGTTGATTGTTCTGGTCCTATTTTCATCAGTTGCCAAAAACACACAGTCTTAAGTAAGATAACACAGTTATATCCCTTGATCATTGACCTTTTGCCTATGGTGTGCTGGTACACTAATGAGCAGGTTTGTTATGGACAATCCAATGCTTGCACAAAAATGGTGGAACTTGTAGTTGTGTAGAAGCAACTATGCTGTACTCTGGGAAAAACTCCGATCAGGAAGCCGACATTTTGCATAGAGGTAAGGCTCAGTATATCTATCTCATACATCTTGCTATCTCCTGTAAAAGCCTGGAAGAGAGATGATGATCCTTTTTTTTCCCAGAGTTAGTGCCCTCTACCATTGTAATGGTCAGTGTTTTTTGTAATTGTTTCATCTCATCATAACCGTTTTGCTGGCTAGTTTATAAATGTCTGCGTATACAGGCAGTCCTCTGGTTAAGATTGTTCAACGTACAGACAATTCGTATGTATGAACTTTATATACTGCCATTAAGTCTATTGCACTAAAAATTCAAGTTAAATATAATGGCTTGTAATAACAAATGCACGCATTACTTTGTGACACTTGTGAAAACATTGTGCTTCTTCAGCAGTTATTCAGTTCAAGGTACAGTGCAGTACTACTGTATATGTAGTTACTTTTATTAGTACTTTATTATTATTATTACTGTTATTATCATTAATATTATTATTATTTAGTACTGTACTGTTTTTTTCCCGAGTTACCTACAAATCAACTTCAACTTGGTTTTAACTTACCACAATGTCAACTTCAAGACAGACTTAGGGAAGGGATCTCGTTCGTAACCTGGGGACCGTTCGTAACCTGTCGGTACATACTATTTATATAGGCCTACATGCTGCATGAGAATATAAAAATGAAATTTGCAAGAAGGTAATGTGCCTTTGCATATTTGTGGCCATGAACATGTCCTCCATATAAACAGGGTTGCTCATCTAAATTCTATGAATATCAAAATAGGTCATGCGATCAGAGTGTAAAATACACATCCTTTTTTTCCTTTTTTGTATTTTTCATTTTGGACAAGTGTGCTATCATGCCAATAGTAACACCAGGCTGAAACACTCAACTTTGGCAGCTTGAAATCCATCTGACATATTGTATTTTCATTATACTATAGTTCATAGTCGACTCTTGGCTCCAGTGCTACAAGGGGGTGCAAGGTGAGACGGTCAATCATTCATCCAGGTAAAAAAGTTTTTAAAAAACACAACGAACACATTTACCGTAATTTATTATTACACATTCAAATAGCTAACGTGAGCTTTATTTTTAAATACAGTTTTTCAGTATAATTTAATTCTAGCATAGCATTACTTATAGGGGGTGGTGCAGTGGTTAGCATTGCTACCTTATGCCTCTGGGATCTGGGTTCCATGTATTGGGAACTTGCTTGTTTCCCATGTATCCTTATGGGGTTTCCTCTGGGTACTCTGGTTTCCCCCCACAGTCCTATTACATGCTGAGGTTAATTGGAGTTATCAAACTGCCCAGAGGTGTAAGTGTGCCATGGGTTGTATCCTATCCTGTGTGGGTCCCTGCCTTGTGCCCATTGGTTCCAGGACTCCCTCCTCCCCCACAACACTGAATAGGTCAAGTGGTTTCAGAAAATGGATGGATATTAAAATAGCAATTTTTACCGACCAGTAGGGGGTGTGATTGCACCCCCACTAATATAATATAGCTACTACTACAGTGAATTTATAAATGCTTTTTTGTTCACAATCATAAAAATATTACAAGGTATGAAAAAATGCTAGTGATGCTGTCATTGTGGAGTTTGTGCGATGGAAAAAATAGTGGCAAAATATTTGATGGTTTCATGCAGTCTAGAAATGAATTCTTGCAATGTTCCATTGATAAGATACAAAACATGTTCACAGTCTTATCAGTCATGCAACAGCTATTACCATGGCAACATAGCTTGCAGCTCAGTTCCATTTTTTTCTTATACTGTAGAAGTAATGATGTCTGTTTATTGAATGGAAAGGGTGATCAATATCTTTTTTAGAGCAGGAGTCCGAATTGGTGTTCTGTTCTTTTTTTGGAAATTGCTTGTTCTTCATATGATAATTATAACAAACTTTTACTATTATTTATTATCCAAGACATAATTTTAGTTAGAGCACCTTGACCTCAACTTTGGAGGTGTTGATTCTCATCCCTGCGTGTGTTTCAGGTGTTGGTCAGATAAATCCAGAAGCATAGCATCATCTGCAAGTAGCAGGGATATCACATTTGGCCCCCAAACTGGACACCATTCCAGGTGTTGCTGTACCATGATGACCTGTCCATGAAAATCACTAATGGCAGAGGAGACAAGACACACCGATGCCAGAGGGCATCACCCACTCTGAATGGCTTTTATTTTGTGCCAAGGATGTGGACACAAATTGTTCATACAAGGACCAAATAGCCCTATAATATTTCAGCACCTCCCACAGGGACTGTTTAGCATGCAATAGCACACAGAGACGGTATGTACTGGGGCACACATTCATAAACCTTCTCCATGTGTACAGCAAGGGCATTACCAGGTTGGCATTCGTGTCAGAACACTTGGGGTGTCCACTGGTGTACAGCTGTGGATGGGGGGATTATGCCAACGTGTTTGATGGGCAACTGATCCGTTTGTGTTGGCACTGCCCACCCCGTGCCCACCCTTAGCCATACATACTGTTTACATGTACCATACCAAGTGTACAGTATATATACTTTGACAGTGAGTATTATAAACTTCAATGAGAATGCATAGTGAAAAACACAAAAAATATTGTTATTCTTTAAACAATGCATGTCATTCTTTGCAATTCCTTTAACAAATTAAGTTCTGTCTCCTTCCTGTACAGATGAGATGCTAAGCTTTCACTGGTCTCCATGCATAATCACATGAAATTGAGAAGAACATTCAGTCATTTTAGCTTTATTCAGGAGCACAGTATTTTGAGACCACATCTATAACTACACATCCACTTATAATAATAATTGAATCCTTTATTGTCCCCGGGGGGAAAATCTTTTTACACCTCCCTCAACTTGCTCTTTGTAGAGCAAGCTGCCTGTGAAGGCCAGCCACTTGTTGGGGTGCCCAGGGAGCTGGGGGCTTGTGATTACAGGAACACAGGCATAGCCCACTGAACCACAGCCCTTATGAAGATCTTATCCTAGCAAATGATAAAACCATTTTTAGCTGACATGAGAAATAATCTCAGAACATGTTTTGTCTTTTTCACCACTGCTCTGTGCTGAATTATCGGGCAAGACTTTAATTGTCAACAGGTACTAACATGTCAGGGTCAGCTCCTCTTGTCCTAGTCTTTTGTGTCCCTTCCCTGTTTGGCCAGCAGGTGTTGCTGATTATCCCGTCCCTCCTGTTATCTGCCTTTGTATTATTCCCGGCTCGTTGAGCATGTGGCTGCCTATGAAGTTTTGTAGATTTTATTCCCTTGTGTTTCAATTGCATCAGTTTTCAAATCCCTGTGTTTTGATTTGTATTCGGTTTTGTTTTTTTTGCCTTTGTTTCCTTGATTGTGTTTCTGCAGGTCTGTCATTCCCTGTGTTAGATTCTGTTTCCTTGTTTCTGTCAGTTTCTTAGTTTTCCCCTTCCCGTTCCTTGATTTAATTATTAGTTTCATCTATGGTCTGTTTTCCCAACCCTTGTTAATTAGTCTCACCTGCCCTGTGTTAGTCTTGTTACCCCTTAGTATTTAAGTCCCTTAGTGGTTTATTGTATGATGTATGTTATGTATGTTGCCCACCCGCCTGCCTACCTGCCTCTTGTTGCCCTGACCCATTAATCTTTGTTTATCCCTTTTAGCTTTTGACCCCTTGTGGTCCTTTTTGTTTTTTGTAGTGCTCTTAGTATTTCCTGTTTCCCTGCAAGCCGCATGTGGGTCGTCCACATCCTTCCCAGTCCGCACCATGCCACGCCGCCGCCCCAAATCCGCCCTGCTCCATGACACTAACATAGCATCCTTTATGTGCTAAAGCTAACACAAGGCATCCTTTACACACGTGGACAAAATTGTTGGTACCCTTCAGTCAATGAAAGAAAAACTCACAATGGTCACAGAAATAACTTT
>JAODKF010000042.1:16912611-16932321 GCA_026779585.1 Mormyrus proboscirostris | reverse complement strand
CCATATAGCGTTAATATATATATATATATATATATATATATATATATAGCGTTAATATATGTGAATTGTCTACGAGATTATGTCTCCGGTCAAATGGTAAACTCCGGAGAGCATTCTTCAGTGTTTTAGATTGGATGTAGGCTTATTAAGTTTATTGAGAATCCTAATACTTTCATATACTTTTCGTAGTAAACTGTCTCCACTCCTTTCCAGATCTTCGTAAAATTATTATATTTTCTCCGATTTACATATTACACCAGGCTGATATCAGAGTGGTGAGAACATTTTGCACTGCCCGGTCAGTTACAAGTAGTTAGGGGAGGGCAGACAACTGCAGAGCCAAACGAACTTGGGTGAGGGCGAAGACTATCACTACAGAACTGAACAATATAGTGATATTAGTCACCTTTGCGCTGTTACGCGTCTGAGGGATTTAAAACTGAGAACCTCCACCCCCAAAAGTTTTGTTTTGTGTTAAATGCATATATACTGATATCGCATTTAAAAATCGTATCTCAAACCCTCTTCTCTTCTCATTTGATTTGAGCTCTTTGTAAATCTTGGGTCAGACATTTACTGTAGGATAAAATGGCTATTTGCTTTATAAAGGTTGCTGACCTCTGATCTATACTTAGTTATTTGACTAAGTAATATGTAATATTTATTAGGTGAACGTACCGACCTGTTATTGGGCTTGAGTTTTTCTTAAGTGATGAAGGGTTTCTGATGACCTTTGGACAATCTTTGTTGTTGTTTATTGTTGGTAATTGATTTCCAATAATAAATGCATACATTTGCATAAAGCAATCATGCCTTGCCAACTCTAACATTGATAAGAAAATTAACACCTGAAAAAATTCCTTAATGGTAAATGTTGAATAAATTCATGATTTAATTTGGCACTTCTGGACAGTTGTGTGGCTAATCATGATTAAATATTTTAATCAATTGACAGCCCTACTGAAAATACAAGAACTCTCACTCTAACTCAATGTTTTATTCGTTATTAAAAAAAAAACAACCTTTTGGAAATTGGATTTGAATACATTGCATATTAATTAGGAAAAATTCCACTACCATTAAAAAAATCGAAGAGAAATCTTACAAAATAAATGATCAAACCCATTTCAATTACCTGAAATGTAATATACAACTAACATTTTCAATTTCTAAAGCTCTTGCGCTTTAAAGGCAATGTATATGGATTAATGTAACATTTATTCTGTCTTCCCAGCACAACTGGATTACAAATAACTTTTCTGAATTAAGGAAGTTGTCAGAGCACCATTAAGGTAAGCAACTGTTGATAATAAAAAAAAACACTGAAATACTCACCTGATAGTACTAACATTTTTAAATTTGACCTCCTACCTACTGCCTCTCTTTAAAGCCTATTTGCACCTAAGTTTGTCTTCATAATGTGCACATTACGTGGGTCTTGTCCATCCTTGCATTGTTTGCAGCCTAAGTATTTTTATATGTAATGTTTTTCATATTCCAGTTTTTTTCTGAATTTCATTTTCAGTTTTTGTTTCATTCTACAATCTACTCGTAACACATTTAATAATACACATATGATAATAGTCAATTCTACATTTTGTTCTGAGAATCATGTTAACCAACTTATCATACAGTGCCTTTTCATAGGCACATACAATTATAATTAAAGGCTGGAAAACACAGCACAGTAGTTGATATTCTATAGCAACCCCATAAACATTAATAAACATTTACATTATTTAGTTCACATGCAGCATTTTGCTGCTGGGCGATAAGTACAGATGAATACCTTTATTGTACAGGCTGACTCACAAATTTAAGAGCATTGGTAATATTTTCCTATATGGATAACAAAAGAGCAATAGACAACAGCCATGATGTTCTGTGCCAAGAGGACTGGTCTTCTGAGAATAAATGTCCCACATGCTTTTGTTATACCTGGAAAACGGAGGACAGCACTGCCCTCTGCTGAACAAAACCAGAATGAAATGGCTTGTGATTAACTGCTACTTATTTTTATGCACCCAATGACAGTAGAACCTAATGATGTCATTTATATAGTCCGTAATTCATAACGTTGACTGATCGTTCTGGAAACAGTGTTGTGGTTAATGGTCTAAAATCTCTGCTACAGATGTTACCAAAAATACATTATATGTAACAGAATCCAAAACTAGAATAAATACATCTGCAAATATTCTGCTGCAACAAAGCTAAATATGAACCTACACCCATCTGGCAAATTACAAAGGGTGCATTATCCCTTTAAGACATCACAATTATGGCAAAAAAAAACCTTGAAATTATAAATTTACCTTTAAATGCAACTTGGTCAATCTTTCACTGAATATCTAACATCCTACAGTATGTAAACAATGTCCTATTCCACAAAAACATTTCACTGCTGGAAAAAAAAAGAATCCATTCATGTCACAGAACATCAATTCATCCGTCCAATCAGTAAAGGCATGCAAAGTTTAGAAATGGATTTCATCCAATAGGCAAATTATAACATTCTCATAGCAGTAGCTTTTGCTGTATCCATCCATCCATCCATCCATCCACCCACCCACCCATCCTACTTATCATGGTTGTGATGATAACACAAGCTAACAAAAATGATTGAATTTACAGAAATTATATTTTGGAAGAACTTACTACAGAGGGGGCTGATTTCCATTAGCATGAAAAATATACATTACTTTTGTTTTGCACATTATGCATGAAACCTGTAGCAGTCCATCCAAAAGGAAAAAAAAACTGCAAATACTTCTAAACACCAACACATACTTATATTGTTGTGGTAACTTAACCCAGAAATGTGAAAGCAAATCAAAGAGGAAACTCGTGCTTCATGACGCCCAAATGGGCACCAGTGAAAACAACACTGTATATCAGGTATCCCAAACCTAGTTTTATGGCACAGATACAGGGGAAAAGTGCACCATTTGCTTAGGAAATTTATGTGTGTGTTTGTATTATTGCTACACCAAATGGCCATTTAAACATACCAGCTCATTCTAATTGGAGCACAAATCGTAGAAAAAGTTATGGGACAGTGTGCCTAGCAATGGCCACTGTTGATTTATTTACCCTGAAGTTATGTTAATTACAATGCATTTACCAAGCAAAGAGAGGCACTTTTGGGGGGAGGGAACATTAGTAAAAATAAATCTGAAGAAAAGGAAATGAGAACAGGAGCATGCAACACAGCATGAGCAGGCCATCTGAAGCACCCGGACCTGACAACATGCCATGTTGAAGCCACCAAGCCAATCAGGTGCAGCTAAGCACTGCCAAGGAATCATCACGTTCCCTCTTTTTTATATGGTTTAAGGAAGCCAGCAGCAGAGGATTACACGCAAAAATGCTTCAAAGTGGGTTACCAATCATTTCATTTCCAACATTTATGATAATAAGAAAAGGGTACACATGCAAAAATCAGGATGACCGAGATCATAATTTCAGAGCCAATCAGTCTGGCATATTATTAGTCACTAATGAGAGCCATAACCAATTTTTCTGTTATAATCCTATTACAAGGCTTATGTTCAAAACAACACATAAAAATCACACTGATGCAACTGGATTATGGAGGGTGAGGGAAAGGACACCAAAATCCACCTCAGTGTGCAGCGCCCATGTGATGACTACAGAAGTGCTGTTTATTTGGTACTAGATGTTCCTGTGTGAATATGAACAGTTCATATATAACATTTTATATCAGTGCTATGTACAGGTGTTTCCCATTCTTCCTGAAAATTGAAGTAAATCGCTGGACTTCAGAAACTGTGTCTTTCTTTTTTTCCACTTGCTTTTAAGTTGGCACTTGTTGTGCATTTCAGTCAGAGTTTGTGTCATTGTGGCAATGTGTTCTATCACAGCCTGTTTGCCAGCCTGGGTCAGCCATAGCTGACTAGGGCAAGTCTGGCAATAAGTGGGGAGAGTCCATCAAGGTAGTGCCACGCTGCTTGTCAATCGGAGACCTGGAAAGAAAAAAAAAAAGTTACTCTCCACTAGGTATACTACAAATAAAGCAAACTACTGCATCTTACTAGAGAAATACACACTCAACATTGCTTTTAAATCTGTCCACAATAGCACCACAAAATGAATGTGTACAACATATGGAAAGCTTTAGCTTGTTGGGAATGGAGGTGGGGTGATTAAGTAATGAATGGTACATACAACTAAATTAATTAAAGTGAAAGTTCATTACGTGGTGATATATCACATTACTCTTATAAAACAAGGTACATTAACTCCAATTTTTTCAAACCAAAGTGAGTGAACAATAAAGTAATGACTACTGTACATACAGAGCTGTATCCTTCCTATCCTGGGCTGCCAGCAGACAAGGCAATAGTGCTACACATTGTTTACTTGCGTAGGCAATGATGTCAACCAAAGAGTGAATTTTTTGACATACAGTGAATTAGATCATGTACCACTGGAATATTTTTTGCAACAAAAACTGAATAAAATAGAAAACCTCACTATGTTACTGCCCTAAATACTAACTAGTATTCTGCATTCAATCTGTTGGAATCATAAAAAAAAATACTAAGGGAAAGTAATATAACAATTAATGCTTATAGCTCTTACCCTGAAAACTGAAGCTACTAGGTGTTGAACAAACGTCAGTCGAAAGCAGTCTCTTGACTTTTTCTTACACAACGGGCAACTTTCCTTTTGAATTCACCATGTCTGTCTTCCCTCCACTCTTTCTGCCAGGGTTGAAATGCAGAGTTCATCAAAATTTAAGAAAAATTCAAACTAGAACACACTATAAAGTCAATGTAAAAAATTAACTAGGTGATTGTCATTTGCTAAACTATTTTTTAGCAAACCATTTGATATAATGTTACAAATGTATGTGTTGTAGGGATAGCACATTCATTATACAACTGTTCTCCTTCATGTAAAAGAATACATCAAAAGATAACTTGATCATCAGAAATTAAGTCTTAATGGTGTTTATTAAAAGAAAGAATTCCCTATTGGACTAGGAGTCTTGAATTTATATTTATACAGGGTAATGTCATAGACCAATTTACATAACAAGGCAAATAGGTAAGCAAACATTTATGTGGTAGGGAAGGGTGAAAATGGAACATGGGAAAAACATTTGACGGCATGGGCCACTGGAAAACTGAGTTTCTAACACTGAACTATTTACTAGATTGACGAAGATATAGCGAAGTGGATCCAAAGTACTTACTGCCGCATCTACATTAGCAGGGGAGTCACCATTAGGATCCGCCAGCATGGAGATCACGCTGATCATGATGGTCTCTACAGTGTGGATGGGAAGCCAGCGCTCCTCCGGCTTCTCGTACCCGTACTTGTCCTCCCCAGGCTCGTGCAAAATAGAAATACACACATCACCATTCTTGTCCACTGGAAATGGGACACAGACAAAAAATAATTAGGTTTGCAACTGAACGCGAGGAGGAAGAAAAAATAAAATAAAAATCAGACCAAAAGCTAAGTGCACTCACCATTAGGATGCCAAATATCAGTGACAAATTTCATTTTAGGTGGACGAAGTGGATAATCTTTTGGAAATGTGAGATGAGCTTTAAACACACCACCTTCGCTGTGAGCAGAAAAGGAAAAATATTCAATGTAGCAAAATTCATAGCACAGGTACACTCTACTGTCTCATTTTTAGAAACAAGAAACAAGACATTTCATACTTAATCATCACTTCTGTATTCCATTTGTGACCAATAAACCCCAAATATACCTGATTTTCAAAAAAAAAAAAAAGAGAGAAATAAGTACCTTACTCAATGCATAAAAATACTCTTATACTTACTAAAGTGTGTCTGGCGGGCCAATGATTAGAACTTCCCACTGATAAAGATCATTATCATCTATTAATCCTGCAGAGAAGCCTTCCACTGGATTTTTATTCAACTCTGAAATCAACACGAAAACACATTAAAATTACACACTGTGAGTGATAACCGTTTTAGTTTGTGATTAATTTAACATAAGGGTTTCCAGAGAAAACAAAGAAAAAATTGAATTCTCCGATGAATGCCTAACTTTTAGCAATTGCTGAAAAATGCGAGGTAGAGCATCTCTTGAAACCAACAGAGATCATCAGACTGGAAATCTGCCCCCCAGATACTTATCAGGAATGCTTATCAAGATATCATTAAATGTTAACAAATAAGTAGGTACAACGTAGGCTATCCATAAATTTAGACATGCGCAGTCAAACCAGGCCTTCAATGCTATTGAACCGAATGATCGAGTGAACCAGTGAGCAGAACACACACAGGATGTGCACAAAGCAGCTTTCTGGACTTGCCGTCCTATTTTAATATCACACTGTAGATAAGCCACATCACACTGAAAAGGCAACATGTATAATAGACGTGGGGGCTGATTTTCTGAGCCGATCAGTGTTTAAACCATGTCAAGGGATCTTCTCTGTAATGCAGCTTTAGCTGGCTTGCAGACAAAAGGAAAAAACAAAGAGGGGGCAACAGCTACCCCGAAGTGGCGAAGTGCCGACACCGAAACCAGAAGCCATAAAGCTGCCTAGCTTGCGGCTAATGTGTTAACTAGCCCAGCTACACGTCTTAACAATTCAGTTCACATCATGTCAACACGCAACAGTTACTCAGCTCGTACAACAGCCACGCACAAATAAACCTCTGCCAAAGGTTCCGACGACGGAAGGAAAGAAAGCTGCTTTAGGGCTGTTAGCTAACCGAGTAGTTATAGTGAAGAACTCTAACGTAAACTATTTACGTAAGCTAACTAGCTACATTGTTGGAAAACATTTTTCCCAAACACACGGCTACTTTCTAATGTAAAGCAACATAACGAGCCTCAATGCACTGCGGTTTGCTCCAGCTGATTAGCTACCAATGCACACAAAACTAGTTCACCTAACTAATGTAGCCGTCTACAATAGTAAACAAATGCGTTTTGTTAGGGGCTAGCTAGTTAGCACCTATTTTTTTTAATTTACCTGCTAGCTGTCGTCTGAGTAGTAAGGCTGACTGTAACTCCGTCATGGTTTTTGTACTTTTATAACACCGAAATGGCGAATGTACTCTAGTAGCAGGCTAAGACACAACAGATAAATAAATAAAATAGCAAGAGCCTACGTCCGTCTTTTCCTCAGTTTTACTCTACTGTACTGCTACTTGCGCATGCGCAGAGCCGCCAAACGCGAACTCGCTACTTTCGAGGGCATCAAAATTGCGCATTGCTGGTCGAGTCGTCGGGCAACTGATTTGTTTCAACTGGCTTGATATGCAGTATTACCTTTTATATAGAGCAGCAGTGTACCCTTATACAGTCTCACTGTTCATGAGGATTATGCAGCTCTTATGGTTTCAATGTTAGCGTTCTGGCCAAAACCCTCCCTGTGTAAACCCCCACTGGCCGATTAAGCCTATCAAGAAGTAATTATGCCCGTTATCATAGAGAGCATAATGCATAAGGATGGGGTCCACTACTGGGTACATATACATACTTACCAATGGCAGCTGCTGAATAAGTTTGAGCCCCCTCCAATATAATTTCAGACCTGACCTGTAGTCCTAAACATTTTCTATTAGTTGATACAAATGTACTCCCATTAAACCTGTTTAATAATAATCAATACTTTATTGATCCCCATGGGGAAATTGTCTTTACGCCTCCCTCAACTTGCTCTTTTTTGTAGAATAAGTTGTCCGCGAAGGTCAGCCATCCGTAGCGGTGCCCAGGAAGCTGGGGGTTAAGGGCCTTGCTCAAGGACCCGCAGACGTGCTGAGGCTGGGTTTGAACCGGCGACCTTCTGATTACAGGCACACTGAGCCTTCAACTATTAACCTGGTCACCTGATGCTTAGGAAGTGATGCTGACAAAATTTTTCTTTACCCTTTTTTTTTGAGGGGGGGGGGGCATCATATTCTTGTCAGAGGCAGACATTCAGCTAGCAAGAGCGATCATGGTAGGTGTAGGCCTATGTAGTTGTGTTGTACCTACAGTGAAACATGGAGATGGATCGATGATGGGGGAGGAAGAGCTGGAGCTGTAGTCCAATTTAAATGAATCATGCAAAAAGAAAATTATCAATCAATTCTTCAACATCACACAATTCCTACTGGTTTACATATCATTGGACAAAAAATTCTTGAACTGGATAATGATCCCAAGCATTCTGCAAAATAGTGCCAATATTATATCCAATCCAAAGAAATGAAAAAAGTTTTGAGAATTATGTCTTGGCATCCCCAGCCTGCAGATCTTTTACCCATTGAGCTGGTATGGGATGATCAGGACCAAAAAATTTGAAATGACTGTCCAGCAAATAACTGCCTTAATTAAGATTTTTTTCTTGCAACAAAAGTGTGAAAATGCAGTGTAATGTTTATGTTTGAAAAATATATTTGAGCCCAAACCTCTGGCCTCACTGTAGAGTGAGTGTGTGTGTATATATAGTTACTTTCAAGCCACCCAATGTGCTTCACAGAACCAATGGAGAACCACTTCAACTACCACGGTGTATCACACATCTAAATGATGTGATGACAGCCATTCTGTACCAGTACGCTCACCACACAGCAGGGAGAGAATTCACCACTTAGATACATGTGCTTTATATCATTTGTTACTTTATAATCACTTTCAGGCCCAGAAAATAAATGGCATTGGTTGTGGCACAAGCACTGCTTGTCACCACTTGTACTTCTCACTGAAGTTTATCTTGCTTGTTTACCTCTGCAGTGGATACACAAGTAGTGATTGAGGTCAGATAGCAGGAAGCTGCCATGGGCTACAGAAAGTTCTTTATCTGGTGTAAATAGGCATACTGTCATGATCAGCCCCGAACGATCCTCCTGTGTGCCATGCCCACCTCGTTACCGCGTGTTCCTGCCCCGATCGTGATCACCTGTGTCCTGTTAATCCCTGACCAGCCTGTGTATTTAGTCCGCGTCTTTCCCCAATATGTCAGATCTGTCATTGTAGTGTCAATGCTTGTTCGTGGATGTCTGCCCATGTCCATCCGGCTCTGCTCGCCTGCCGAACGTGACACATACATATATCTTTTAGATTTACAAAATCTCTAGTTTTTAAGAAAACAGCAGAAAAAAAATCAATTTAAACTGAAATGTTGAGATGATGTAAATGCCCTAGTACCTGGTTCAATGGAACAGATTCCCTTATAGAATCCAGAGAGTGAATAACTTCCTGTAGTACACGGTGCAGTGGTATGTCCTCTCACTACAAGTACAACTAGTGTACCTTATGCTGGACAAACGCTGCTTGACAAAATCACAACATTCTAGGAGCTCAGCTGCAGAAAAGATGACATTAAAGTAAAGAATGATATATTGCAAGTTTGCAGCAGTACAAAGTTTTGCTTGTATCCTTTGTAGAAGTCTGTGGGTTTCTCCTCTTTCATCATTGATGCCATGTAATGGCACTGTTGTATAAACAAAAAAGTTCATGAAGCTTGTCTTCTCAACATCCACAGTGGACATTATAGTAGTATAGAGGTTCATCAAATTTCAACAATTAAGTGACAGGGCAAATTATGCTACCACAAACATGCAACATACCAGTCTGTAAATTATAGTTGTGTAGGTATGTAATACAAAAAAACAATGCCATGTACTGGGTCTGATGCTGGTTCTACATGTGGAGGTCAAGAACTATGTAGTCTCTCACTGCAACATTAGCATACTGATTTGCTTATTGTTGAATATGAGGTCATATTTCAGGATGAATTACTGGTACCATTGAACGTGAAGAGCTCTGTAAGTGGGAATGCTAGGATCTGAAGAAAAGGGTGATTAAAATGTGAAACTATTCAAAAAGATCAACAATGAAATGCATGTCCTACATGTTACAAATCAGCACAGAGGAACAGTCAACTGAAATTATAAAAAGTCAGTTTGCAAAAGCGTTAATCCTTTGATGTGGCATGTGACCAAGTAATACTTCATTAGAAGGCCACAATGGCTTTTTAAACTATCATAGCAACTGAAATACTCTTGCGGATTGCTAAAACATGCCTTAAAGGATATATATATATCCTTTAAGGCATGTTTCAGCAATCCACAAGATTATATATATATATATAGACACATACGGGGTCCACAAAGTCTCTTTACAATTACAAAAATTTTGGTAGGTAGGTAGGTAAGTAGAAAACTTTATTAATCCCTAGGCAAGGTTCCTGTGGATAATTATTACAAAGGCAAATGAAAAGAGAGAGATGTGGAAATTATAACAAAATGAGACCTATATATTTAAGCTTTTTTTTTTTTTTTTTTGCCTTTTTTAATACACCTCTATATGGGCACCATTAGTTGCATGAAGCACATCAAGACGGTACTGGATTTCTTGCCATGTTCGCTGTAGCTCACCCTCATCAATGGCGGGAATGACGTCAGTGATCCTCTGCTTTAGATTAGTGATATCCCGTACCTTTGTTTGCAATGTGACTAAAAACTCTGATAACCACTGAGTACATAGAACAAATCTGATTAAGATATCCCATCAATTGCCTTTGTAATACATTTTTGAAATTGTAAAGAGACTTTATAGACACCCTGTATATATAGTGTTTTTTTTTTTTTTTTTTTGCTTATTTACCACTAGTAGGTCTCAAAGTATGGCCCGCAGGTAAATCATTTTGTTTTTGTTCCCACAACAAAAAAAATTACAAATTTTACAGTACTGTGTTCTCCCTGTATAATAATGTTCTGAGGATCTAATTTCTTTGTATTCCACTAATAGTCTGTAAGTTCTCATGGTAATACCTGTGAAACTTTTCTTGAAGTTAAAAAAAGGTTAAATCGAGGTTACCAAAACAATCTGGATATAATGGAATAATCAAATAATAATCGAAATAGAAATGAAGGATTTTTGATACACTGAATCGTTTCCTCAATAATCACAATGGAATCGAACTGCCTTGGAGCCAATAATTTGATAAAATTTGATTGGTATTCTAGAAGTAATTCTTGTTATGGATAAAATGAAACTGATCAAACACTTGCTTCTAAATTAAAAATACTCCCAAACCAGAACAAACTGGGAGTTTATTTCTAACAGGAGACCAAAATCAAAATACAACCTACTGGCACTTCAGAGCTAAAGGAATAATATTATTTGTATAAGCAGAAGAGGCTTCCTGTAACAGAAAATTTATAAATAAAAAGTTAGCATAAGAAAACGTTGGGTATTTTTATAACACACAACAGTGCTACATTGCATCAGTAGCAGTTATAATAATAAACAAATTCAATCCGTTGGTGAAAAATAAATCACACAAATTTATTTATAAAAAATGTACAACTTCAAAATAAAAATCTACATATCTACAACCTTTACACTAAGTTCAGCCCATTCATAGTTACACACCATACTTGGATGCTTAGATGTGCCAGCCAAACTGTACAGAGGTGGCAGGGAGGGTTTCAGTCACTAAATGTATTTTCTGGTGTGGAAAACAAACTAAAGTCATTTCAAGTCAGAAAACTTAGAAGCAAAAATCTTTGCAATTCTTTTTGTTTCCTCTTTCTTCAAAGATGATATATCGGGTCTTGGTCGTGAAGTCCTTCGGGAGGATATTCCTGGTCGAATCGTTTCTGCCTGAAACAAACATTGGTTTTTAATAGAATTGAGAGACCGTCGCTTCAGCCACTGAAATGAAGGTCTAATACACATTACTTTTACAGACCTCCCCCTGAACATTAAACAGCCCTCTTTCCACAGAAAACAGTACATTTCAAATTTCAGATGGTCAGCCTGTTGAGCTCTTTTGACGACAACCTCAGATGGAAAAAAAATATGGATTATTAAAGAACAACAAGGTACTTTTCATTTTACCACAAACTATTGGGGTGGGGCTTGCAGTGATATCTTGCTAATTGACCACAACCACCAGCGTTAAGTTGGAAATTACACAGAAGTGCAAGGAAAACTGATAGAAGTAGTGGGAAAATTTGATAGATAAATGATATACTTCTGTCTAATATCACCAGTGCCGGCAGTTAAATTTGCCATCATTTTTTAGTGGAATAGCATTCATTTTTTTTTTAATTCTATGGAAAAACAAAAGATCGATCTGCTGCCCATCATTTTACAGGCTGTAAAAATAAAACATAAAATGCCATGTCCTGTTTCGAGCCAATATGTTTAGAAACTATTTGTTTACCCTACAAGCTTTTTGCATCTCCAATACTTATTTAGCATAAAGATTACAGGGCCTGTTGTGCAAATGTGGCTAGAAAGTACAAAAGTTCCTGTTAAGATGAATCAGAAAGTAGATTCCTGAGCTTCAGTTAGAAAGTGACTCTACACAGTGAGACTCTTGCAGCCAGTCTTTCTGGGCATAAAACAAGAACCAATCAACTTAAAATCCATAGGTAGTGGTGTCTTAATGGTTAGGGACTTGTAATTATAAGATTGCAGGTTCAAATCCCTGATCAGCAAGATACCACTGAGGTACCCTAAGCAAAGTACCGCCCCCAAGCACTGCTCCCTGGGCGCTGAATTAGCTGCCCCCTGCTATGTCACATATGGGTTAAATGCAAAGAGCACATTTTGCTGTTGTGTGCTGTGGTATGTCAACAATGACAATAAATCACTAAATTCTAGTCCAAAAAATGCTAGAGTAAGACTGATCAGAATCTACTGATATGTATAATAAATAAAATGGGCAAAAACTATGACACTACAACCACTATGTTTGACTATGGGGCTGATGTTGCTGATAAAATTACACGATTGTCCATAGACTAGAGATGCTCCCAATGATCAGACATTTCAGTCTTAATTGCTGGATCGACAGCCTTTAATTTGACCGATCTATGAAATATGTATAGTATATTTTGTGGATGATGTACATGTGCACTGATGGCTTAAAAAATGTGCATGAAGTTTCAAACACAGCAGCGGCACTATGATGGAAAATTTGCAATTTGCAGCATATGTGCAAAAGAAGTTACTCAGAGAATCATCTGCTAAAGCATCCTACACCACGAACCTCAAACATTTGCGTCTTCACAGAGGAGTACGAGAAATATAGGAGCGCCTGAGTTAACTTATGCGTTCCGTGTACGAGTGTGGAATGTGAGTGGTTGTTCAGTACAGCTCTGCAAGCTATGGATAAGAGGAACAGACTCTTCAAAAATACAGAAATCAGGGTTCCCCCAGTTCTGGCAGAATAAATTTCCATGACTTTTCCAAAACTTTTCCAGTACCACCAGAAAATTTTCCAAAACCCACAAGTTTGCTTTGATTTGATGATCATACAGTTTGTGCAAACAGCCTTTAATTATTAAGAAAATTAATCCCAATGGGCATGTGGCTCAGTGGGCTAAGCGTGTGTGCCTGTAATCACAAGGTCGCAGATTCAAACCCAGCCTCAGCATGTCTGCGGGTAAGGATTGACACTTAACCCCCGCTCCCTGGAATAGCAAGGAAAAAAGCAGCGATCTCAAATACACAAAATCTGCGTGGAAATGGATGTTTACAATGGTAGTCAGCTACTGACTTCCACTAGTACATTTCTGTTAGTGCGTTGTGCAACAAAGCGGGAAACAAAAATTAACTTTTCCTCTCTATCCAAGAATCCAAAACTTATTCAGGTCCTGGAAAAATTAAAAAATTCCAAAACGTTTCCAGGTTTTCCATGAGATACTTGTATTTTGCAAAATAATATACATACATACATACATACACATCCATCCATTAGTTTCTTGGAAAAGCACAAGCATGTCACCAAATTCTGGCCCTTTTTTGTGGTAGAAAGCTACTACTCCTACATATTGAAAGCATTTATTTTATCCAATTTGAGGTCCATTGTTAAACCAAGTCCCACCCCAAAGTACCGAAGTACCAAAGAAGTACCCCAGCTGGTTTGGCACTTTCGGGTACTGGTACTCGAATGTATGTCAATGGAAAAGCGAAAGTACTGTACTTTGTGCAGTGGAAAAGTGCCCGCAGTTAACAAGGGTCCCATCTCAACATACTTTGGACAGCGATCCATAGCCCTTCTAGCAGCAAACGATGTAATATAAAATGCTGCCTGTTAAAGAGTTCAGTTATGCTGTGATAAGGAGGTATATGAAAAATTCGTACCACATGGGGAATTAGAACTGGAATAGCACTAATCCACACTAAGTACTTTGGAATGAGTACTTACTGTGTCAGAGTCAGCTGATGGAAATACAGGGGTTAAGCATAATGCTCTCATGGAGGCCTCCATTTGTTCAGCTGTAAGGAAGAAATTTGGGATTTTGCCAGGTTCAGGGCTGAACATGTCATGTTAAGGAAGAAATAGAGGTAAACCCTTGAATACCACACAAAAGCAGTAAATCTTAAAGCTATCCCAGACAATGGGACACTGGATTAAATATTAATCATGTCCACAATGAAGACTGAGGATACAGTTGGGTTTCTGGTTGATGGCCATCAGTCATGTGCATAAGATGTTTTGGGACATGCAACGCTGAGGTCTTCTCAAATTCTTCACTTCTGTCCACCATATATTTGCTATGAGTTTCCTCACTTTCTGAAGGCTGATCTAAGTTAAGGGTCTTGACGGCTGACGACTCTTGTGCCACAGATTTGGCGTATGTGCAACCTTCACGACCACCCTGTTGGATGCTGGACTCTAGGGCATTCTCTTGGTGGGCCACACTGAGCACTGCTTGTGGTGGGTCTTTTCCAGACTGCTCCTCTGGCAGTTCCAAACTACTCATGGAAGAGAGATCTGGATCAGAGAAAAGGCTTGTCCAGGGACTAGTTTTGTCTGTCAGCGAGCTGATTTCATTTAGCTGTCTGGGTTCAATTATAGTCTCTTCATATTCTTCTTCTTCTACCTCCTCACTTACACTGGCCTGATCATCTTCCTCACCATTACTATGGTCTTTCTCTACAGTCAAAGGGACATCATCAGGTCCATCAGAATCCAGAAGAGGAGATGGGGAAGTGGAGGTTTCATCTTCAACATGCTCAGGTGCATCCAAGAGCTGCAGTGCCTGGGTAGTTTCAGATTTTGCTTCAGGGAAAGACTGATTTTCAGTGAGGACTGGACCTCTAGGAATGCTGTGGGATCCCTGTGGACAACTCCCATGTAGATCTAGAGTAAAGGAAATATGGGACTTTAAATACAGAAACAAGACAATGACCCCAATCTCAATTCAGCTGACACTCAAATACATAACTCTCTATATGCATTAAACCCTTTAATAATAAACCACTGCATTGTGCTTAAATATAAAAGGGCTTAATGACTAGTAAGAACAGTGAATAAAACAGATACTCAAGCTGCGTGACATTTCTAGAGTTGTCTGGTAAATGAATATGTATTTAAGTTCAGGGCTATCAGTGCATTAGCTAAAGAAAAAATGTGTACAATTCATACTTCAAGGCTCATAGAACACATCTGGTTATATAGTTTAATTATTTACTTTTATTTATCTATAGAGCAACAAAATGTTTCAATGAAAAAAAAGATCATTTTGGTGCCATGCTGGTGAACCTACAATAATCCAGAAGGCTCTTACCGGTTATTAGGCTGTTAACCTTTCCAATGAGTCGGCTTGACTTAAGTAGGAGGTTGTCTGGTTCTCCCTCAGAGTCGCTGCACCTCTGCATTTGGGGTTGGCGGCCGTGCTCTGACTGACTCGGGAAAGTGGGCGCGCAGAGTTTGTGGCTGAAGTACCTCTGCATATCATCCAGCTCACTCAGGTTTTTCCTGTGCACCACAACAAAAACAAATGTCACATTTACAGAACGAAGGAAAAAAAAAGCAAAAATGACATTCTCTTTCTGTAGGACATACCTGAGTGCTGAGAAGAGAAGAGAACTTGAGGGACGATAGTCTTCAGAACCAGCGTCGTGTGTAACTCCCTCACCTGCTCTGAGGCTTTCATGAAACATGCGGATGTTGGTGACATGCTCTTTATGGCGGTTGTCATAGCTGGACCTAAAGACAGCAAGCAGCCACTGGTTACAAATCCGATTATACTAATTTAAACAGAGACAGCTACATATCAAAAACAACAGTATTTACAAATCCATAGATCAGATCTATTAAAGGGTTTTTGAGTTATCGCCTGGGTGTGCAGTGGCAGAGACAGCAGCAGCTATGTGTGTGTGTGTGCATGCATAGAGGTGTAACGAAATTTCATACTACAAAATTTCATGATTCAGTTAAGTTTCGAGACTCATCAGAGTGTTTAAGCCGCGTTGCACTACGTCACCAACTGTGCCTTTTACTGAATGCTTGTGGAATTCGGATGGAGGATGACATTTGGCATGATAGCTCCACTGTCAGACTATGTCGCACTGCCGTGCAAATTGCTCATGGAAGTTTTCGTGAAGTGCATTGAAATGTGAGCTGCGCATCATGAAGTGAATCGAATCCTGAGGTGAGTGCATACGTGTCTGTGTCCGAGTATGTATGAAAAGGCGAACGATTAACGTTTAACCATCAACCTGCCACCTGTACCTGCAAGTCACTTGTATGCCAATATTACTTGTTGGTTTGTGGACAACGAATAGATATACAAGTGAAAGAGCCAACAGTAAAAAAAATACTTTGTCTTGTTAATATTGTTCTTGTTGATTGAAATTAGTCCGGCATATATATTGTATTTAAAAGAGTTATTTTTTTTTGGCATCCATCCTGTATATTGCACGATAAACCTGGTGTCTGATTTTCAACCAATATAAAACGCGATTTAACATCGCTCGGCCCTTCCAGAATACGTTTATACCATTGGGGTATTTGTTACACTTCTTATTGTAATGTCATAGAAACTTTTGGTCACAGCACAAAAGAGAAATAGAATATAAATACAGTAGTCCTACTGTATCAGCGTTCTAAGACCTACTGCAGATAACTGAAACTATGGATAACAGACCATCAGCAGAATCCTTGTATAATGTGATTTTCATGTACTTACCTATGGTAATTGATAAATTATGCACATTAAAACATTACCGCCATTACAGTAATAACGAAGTACATAATTGAAACTGTGGATACAGAAACAACAGATACAGGAAGGTTATTGTATTTAAATATTTGAAAAATATAAATAATATAAATTACATTTTCAGACAGGGACAATAAAATGCACACCTATCACTGGGGAAAGATTATGCAAATTGTCATATAAATGGAATGTGCAATAAATGAGTAAGTATACTATCAGACCTACATATCACAATAAGGACTCACAGTATTCAGGTGAAAACACATTAACTTTCACATTTCCAGGTGCTCCATCCAGTACTTCCAGAAATTAGTTAGTCACTTTCTACAAGTCAGTGTGTGTGGGGTGAATATGGCTCAGATGGCCGGACCAAAAGACAAGGTTGCCCAGGGAAAACAATGCTGTCATTTCCAACAGCACCAAATTTAGCTCATGGGAATGGTAAGATTCTCTAATCCGCATCTGTGCACCGGCATAAAAGTTCACAATCAGTCTGCCCTGAATAAAAGTGTGCACTGGATACAATTTGGGATGAACCCAGATAACATTGTTTCCAACATCTTTGCATTGGTAAAAAATTTTTAGGGGTCATTATGCTTCCAGGCAACAAGAGGAAATTTTTTATCACACACCTGCTTGTAGATGTAGATCCTTTATTTGTCACATGTAGTTATAGCTGCTACAACATACAGGTACAGTGAAATGTTTTTTTTGGCAAGTACCCTGGCTGTGCTATACATACAAAAGGAATAAGTACTAAAATCACAGAAGGATAAAGTGCATATATATATATATTTTACACATAAGTATACATGTAGAGCATAAACCGCTCAGTTCTTGACTTGACTTGGCTACAGAGGCGTTTCCCTGACCTCAGTGGCCTGAACAGTTTGTGGGCAGGATGGCTTGAGTCCCTAGTGATCCTGATGGTCCGGGATCAGCACCTTTCAGCATAGATGTCCTGCAGTGCTGGTAGAGGGGTCTCATGGTGCGTCTGCTGTGCGCACTACCCTCTGCAGGGCTTTCTGCTGCTGTGCAGTGCAGCTCCCATACCACACCATGATGTTGCTAGTCAGGATGCTCTCGATGACTCCAGTATAGAATCTCCTCTGGATGTTGATGGAGATCTTGAACCTCTTTAGATGCCTCAGGTGATAGAGGCGCTGTCTACTTTTAGTGGTGAGGATGTCTGTATGTTTGCTCCAGGTGAAGTCCTCATTGATGTGGACACCAAGGTATTTGAAACTGCTGACTCTCTCCACAGGGTTTCCATTGATTTGTATTGGGGTGTGAGTTACTGTAGCTCCCCTCTCTGTCTCCTGAAGTCAATCACCAGCTCCTTTGTTTTACTGATGTTCACGGAGAGGTGATTTGCCTCACGCCACTTTGCTAGGCCCTCCACCTCACTCCGGTAGGCCCTCTCGTCGTTTCTGGAGATGAGTCCTACTGTACCACCACTGTGTCATCAGCAAACTTCACAACGGAGTTAGTGGGGTATCTGGCCGTGTTGCCCACGGTGTAGAGGGAGTAGAGAAGGGGCCTCAGCACACATCCCTGGGGGGCCCCTGTGTTCAGTGCGAATGTACGGGAGTACACATCCCCTACTCTCACTGTCTGTGGTCTTGCAGTCAGGAAGTTGTACACCTATTTGCACAAGGATGTACTGAACCCTAAATCCAGGACCTTACCCGAGAGGGACCTTACCTGAGGGGGATTATGGTGTTAAATGCTGAGCTGTAGTCCATGAACAGCATTCTCACATAATTACCACATCCCTCATCAAGATGGCTCAGTGTGGAGTGCAGGACGTGTGCGACGGCATCTCCTGTGGATCTGTTTGCCCGGTATGCAAATTGTAGCGGGTCAAAGTTGGAGAGAAGGAAGTAGCTGATGAAGGGTTTCATGAGTCTCTCGAAGCACTTCATCACCACAGACGTCAGGGCTACCGGGCGATAGTCATTGAGGCTGGCTGGGCGGGTGTTCTTTGGTATTGGGACAATCACTGATGTTTTAAAGCAAGTAGGGACCACCTGCTGGGCCAGGGAGGCATTGAAGATGTTGGTGAAAACCATGGCTAGCTTCAATGCTAAGCTGCTGTGCACAAAAGCAAGCTCTCTTTTGTGTCTGTGAAATATGAAGAATCACCAACTCCTTATTATGTTTATGTGAAATGGAGGAAGAATCTGTAATACATTACATAGTTTTTTTTTGCTTTGCTATTTTTCTTAAGTAAAACATATAAGCCTACAAGTGTGTGGCTTTACCTTGTTGTGTAAATCATATACACCTCCAGGCCACACCTGCGCCTGCACCTCCGTCTCCATGCCACGTGACATCACCAACATACCAAAATACAATGCAGAGCGCCACAACAGAAAGGGTCCCAGGCCTGCCCTGCCCTGTCCATTGGAGTTATCAAGATGGAAGCAGCACACGTCCAGGGTTGCATTAATACATAATTATTAGCAGACATCCCACCTTAGGGATATTGGGTGGGTGGGGAGGCAAAATTTGATAACCAGGGCTAGAAAGTGGTGGAAAAATCTGAGGCAAGATTGCCAGCTAATTTTACCACCGCTGAACAGCAGAATGACAGATGTCCGGGACATTGCGCATCATTTGTGGGTGTCACTGTTGAGGACACTAGTAACTTACCAGTTCTTATTACTAATCCAGCATTGTCTATAACTAATATAGATATAACTGAAGCTGATGTTTTGCAAAGCCTAGCTAA
>JAODKF010000042.1:16887644-16910186 GCA_026779585.1 Mormyrus proboscirostris | reverse complement strand
CCCCCCCCCCCCCACCACACATACAGCATGACTGGTGGGCTGTTTCTGTGAGATGCTAGAGAGATGCCGTTCAGTAATTTACCTTTAAGACTTAGATGCATGGCTCTCTCCACAGTGATGCTTGCAGTGAAGGTGTTCACAGTGTCTATTAAGGTCTCAGAAAGAACTTCAGAGGTCACTTCGGGCTTCTCCTGGTGTCTAGGTGTGTGCAGTGCGGCTGGTAAATTATGGTGCGCTTCCTCTTCACTCCCTTCCCCTTGGTTACTGCTTTCATCTCCACTTTCGACCACAGAGTCTGGGTCCTGAGGGTGTGAGGCGCCCTGGCCAGAGGACATTGCGCCAATGTGTACCCTGAGCGCAGCGCCTGACAGGTTGGCGGACGAGCGTCTGAAAAGGGGGTAAACACCTACAATGCACAAATATGCACCATAAGAATTATTGTGTCCTGCAGTTATAACCTAAACAACACAATGAAAAAAAAAAATCAGTTTGCGTTAGGGTTTGTTAAATTTTCCTTTTCCATCCAGTCCTTTATCTCTCATAAATCACCTCTCATGAAGATTACACGGCTGCAGTAGTTCCTAGCAACCAAGAAGAACAAACCACAAATGGTAGCACCACCACAGCATCCATGCTGACACGAAGAGTGATCATGGCACAGGAAGTTACCACTACAGGCTCACACCTCCAGGTTCAAAGCTGGTCACCTGCTCTTTATACGAGTATAGAACCCAGCTATTCTACCTCCCCTCCCCCCAAGTACGTTATTCTACCTCCCCTCCCCCAACTACGTCCACAAAAATGTGGTTAGGTGAGCTGCTGACTCTAAACTGCCGATTATGTCTAATTATGGGTGTGCTATTGGTGTTGCCTTGTGACGGTCTGGCATCTCCTAATGTCCTTGGCCCTGTGCCCTATGTTTCCTGAGATAGGCCCCCAATTTGGCACAACCCTCCATGGACCAGGGATGCATTTTAGATTGATATTGCAAATACATAACATACTGATATTGACAAGATATCTACATGAGAAACTGGAGAGAATAAGAACAAAAATAAGTAACTCCAAGCACAAAATCCAACCCAAATAAATAATGCACAACCAGAGGTAAAACAAACATGCTTGTAAACACAGAATGTGCATTATTTAATGTAAATGTAAAACATACAGTGATAGCTGGCTTGGTGTCTACCAAGCTGTCCACTATAGAGACAAAAACCATCAAGCAAGTGAATGACACTATGTACAAAGGAGCATTTTAAGTTCTCAGTTATGCATTTCAAGGAGATGAGTCTATGGGTAATGGTAAAAGGAGCCTCATTTATGAAACTTCCCATAAATTTTATCATGGAAAAAATGCATATGAACAAAAACAAAAAAAGTACTCACAAAAAATTTTGACTTATCAAACCTAGCGTATGCACAATCCCCCGCAGAAATGCCAGAAATATTTTGTAAATGTGCGTATGTGAATGAGCCTGAGGTCCTGCCCAGCTGTCACTCACAAATAACCATGCATGGTCAATGCAAATGAACGGCATGCTCATATATTATGCAAATCAAGCCTTTATGGCTGCAAAGTTGAAGTTAGCAAATATAAATAAAAAAAAACAAGAACAGGAATTGTGAACAGTGCAAGGTAGAGCCATGACAAAATGTTTTATCAATTTATTACATATGTGTACATTGTACAACTATGGGTACCACTTCTGTAGCATTTTGCACTTTCAAATTAGATGCCAAAATTGCATTTCGTATTCAGAGCTCTTGTATTTTGTGCAATAATAATGAAATTGAATCTTAAAAAGTTAGCACTGCAGTTAATTCCATCAATGCTACTAAACGGCCTGAAATAAAGCGGCCAGATCAGGAGAGAGAAATGTCTTGTTGCACAAAAAGCCATGTCATTACAGTAAATTGTCCCAAGTGCATTAGGAGCACTGGACATCATAGCAAATGTAGTTTTCATATTTGGCTGTTCATCCACAACATTGGAAAACATAAATTTAATGTAAAACAGACAGTGCAAAGACATTATACATAGCACAAATAGTAAACAAATAATTAAAAATAATCTTGGTGATGCATGAAAACTCATTCCCTTCTACTCCTTCCACTTATGAAATCATTAACAAGAACACCAATATGCCATAGTACATTATTGTGGCAACTTTATTTTTTTAATAAAGGCGTTCATAGTTACCACAATTAAACCTACAGATCGTTCACTGTTACACAAATAAGTCCACAGTCACAAGACACATTTTTCACGTACCCAAGACTAGGGCTGGGTGATATATCGATATTATATCGTGCATGCGCAATAATCACTAGGCCTTCAGTTGACAGGCGCAACATTTGGCCATGTGCCAGCTTTTCGGTGCTATACGGACATTTATTTACCCCCACAATTTAAGCAGTTTAGTAGTATGTCTGTAGTATATCCGTATAATACCGAAAAGCTGGCATCCGGCCAAATACTTCGTCTGTCATCTGAAGCCTTGGCGATTATTGCACATGCGCGATATAATATCGATATCATATCGCCCAGCCCTACCCAAGACCCCTCCCCTGCTCCCCTTAAGTCAAGGTTTGCTGTTGATATGGAATATTTAGCACTGCAAAACACATAAAGAATGTCATTAGACCAATACAAAGATGATGTGAACTGAAGCTGATGTAAACCGTGTAGTGTGTGACCTTGAAACCTTTACAGAAGGCATACTAATTATTGCTGCATAATGTAACCAAAGTATGAGCACCTTGTGTTAGTTTAGAAGTTCCTGTATCTTATATTAGCCTTGGTCATATGAATATGCACCTTAATTATTTTTGTAGCCTAGCACTAATTTGAAGGCCCAGAACAGTCAGGTCTCTGGCTATACATCTTGGGACCAGCTGAAGCTGCAAAAACTTGCTACTTTTTAAATCAATAAAACCTGGGAACGTTTTTGCTTTTCCACTGTAGTGCTGGGCATTTTGTTATAAATGAACAAAAACAAGTAGGGCAATTCTGCTACAATTGTGTTTTCTAGAAGGTTCAACCAAAGAAATGACCGGCAGCCCTATCAAATAAGAGGTGGAGAAGTAACTGGACTCCAAAACATAAAAACAATTATCAACTCACAAAGGGGCGAAGAATACCAGAGCCCTAGAAGGGGGGGGGGGCACGTTATTAGCAATTGGTCCAAAAAGATGATGCTTGAGACATCCTCTGTGATGATGGTAAGAGATTAGAAAAGCGTATAAAAATCAGTGTAATCCAGTATGTGACACACTCCTGCAGGGTGTCCAGCCTTGGTTGTAACCTCACTGTTGCAATAATGATTGAATCTGAAGATCTACGCAAGCGGCTCCTGACTCCTAATTTGGCTCTAAGGGAATAACCATGACACTGGGATATCCTGCATCCTGGGCAGGAGTGACCTCACAAGAAGCTAGGTGTTCAATAGTGCAAAAAATTCAAGGCGCAGATTAAAAAAATATATAAAATACAATAAATTATAATAAAGTATAGGTATGAATATAAGTGTAAAGTATGGTTCTGTGCAAAATACACAAGGCACTCCTTGGCTTAAGGTGTAGACAGTAAGTACAATGAGAACCATTGTGTTAGGAAATATGATACAAGTGCAAAAAGGAGATATACAATGTACAAAATGAGCAATTGGTACAAACATATGAGCCAAGGTCAGTTGAGGTACCAAGTTGTGTCAGAAGGGGAGCAGGGTGGAGAATCAATGCTGTAAGGTACTTATGAGCGCACTAATAGTTGTGGGGAAGAAGCTGCTCCTCAGCTTAACCTAGGGCTGGGTATCTATATTAGGATGAACTTGCGCACGATTACGTCACCCACATAGCATAGAATTAGTAAATTCACTGTTACTGTAATATTCTGAGCAGTTGTGATTGTTCAACTCCACCTAGCAGACATACATATGAGGTTACGTCGTTCATGATTCACCCATAACATTATTGTTAACTTGTTTCTCATGAAAAGCGCCAAATTGCTTATCTAGTCCTAAAAATTCTTGTCCTGGCATACTTATTCTGTTCAAGGACGCTCGTCTTGTTATTTTCGATTTACAGGATGCTCACTCTGTTCAATGACACTTTGTTTTTCTGAGGGGTTTTCGGAAGAAAGGGTGGTCCAATATGTTTTGTACCAGTGATCGGTGTGTGATGCTTATCTCGTTCTCAGAAGAAGAGGGGAGCACGTAGATCATGGGAACTTGCATTATTATTTTTGACTGAAACTGCAAGCAACATTACCCAGAGAAAATTGGAAAATTAAGAGCATATTGCCTGAAGGGAGGGGTTAGCCTGGCCAGCTCATACCCTGCCTGCACGCAACACCCAAAATTAGTATAAAGGAAAGGGGAGATCTCAGTGTTGACTGGAGCTCAGCTGTGGGATAGTGTGCATCGGCCAGCATTTCTTGGGACTTAAGTGTTGGTCTCCTGCAAGGACTGAAACAGGGGCTCTAGTCTAAGAGTGAAAGATGGTGATGATGGCACGTCCGAGTGTGAATAGCTTTGCAGCTGCTTGTGCATTTCATTGATTATTATTGGGAATAATTATCACCACTGGTGATAATAATAATTCGCATTTTCTATGTTTTATTGCTTCTTTTTTATATAAATAACACTAGCTGGCATCAAATTTGATGAATAATATCAAATGACAATTTTCAAACACCCTTCATAAACAAACATTTTTAGTATATTTAGTTTTGCTACAGCACGTCTGGTTTTTCTGTGATTTCGTTAAGTTGTTGACGGATTTCTCGGAAAGAAGTAGTCATCTGATTATGAGGTTCACGTCAAGGATGTATGTTCGTTTTTAAGATCTTGGATGTAGAATGAGTGTCAAGATGCATTTCCTAGACTTGCACCTTGATTACTTTCCTGAAAATTTGGGTGAGTATAGTGAGGAGCGTGGTGAGAGATTTCACCAAGATATTAGTGAAATGAAGCGAAGATACCAAGGACACTGGAATGTAAATATGATGGCTGATTATTGTTGGAGTATGTACAGACAAAATCTTCAGAATCAGAAATCGGAATCAGAAAAACTTTATTGATCCCGGAGGAAATTGCTCGATGCTTCATGCAAAAGAAAATCATACCGGAAACAGATTCAGTGCTCAGCGACCAGCAAAGGCATGATGAACTGTTTCTTTAATGTAACATGCGCTATAATTTATGTTGAACTTTAATTGTAAATTGTCCGAAAAACAAGCCGGAACCCATAATCTGAAACTACATGAAAAACTGAAGAACATGCACTTATTTTTGTTAAATCACCTAACAAAAAATTTAAAAATGTCGGCCAGTGTAATCATTCATATCTTTGCACTTATTATTAGCTATAATATATAATACTATTTGATATCACTTGTAACACGAGGTTATTTTGTATTATTTTGTTAATGTGTTTTTCAGCAAACCTAAGCGTGCCTGTTTGTTCCTTCCAGAGCCCTATATCCTCCTCAAATTATTTTAATACAGCAATTAATCAAAAATTAAGCAAAACCAATATTCAGAACCTCTAATCAATGTAAGTTACAATGTTGGTTACATTATTTTTTTTTAAATTCTGTTAATTCTTTCCCCAGTGTATGTTCATGTAATGTCCCCTTAAAAACATAGTGCCACATGTGTTATCACATGACTCCACCCCGTCCAGTCCATGACAACTGGAACACCGAGCCGACTGAGCAACTCGAGCAGCTCGTACCAAAGAAAAATGTCATGTCTCATTTGGACACATTGTGGTTTTTAGTGAAGACGACACCGAACAAAAATCAGTCAAATGTAAACACTGTCAAAAAATAGTTTCAGCTACCGAAGGTATATATAAAGATCATCTGCTGATGGTGATCAACTTCACCCAGACAGGCATGATCACTATAAATGGTGTTTATATTTCATATTTTGTTTTCAAGAAATGCAAACTTTTACTAGCTTTTTACATTAAAAATGAAATGTGACCTTTTTCATAAGAGGTTTTCATTTCAAGTGATTTGTGCTTGGATTTCAGTAGACACAGATGAACCATTTATGGCTGTTTCCTTCAATTATTTTGAAATCAAATTGTGATACTGATTTGAGGTCATATCACCTTATCATATCATTCCACTTAGTATTGGATCATTGTCGTCAGCATGAAGTATAACATGATCAAATTATGTAAAGAATAAAGCTTAAAACCCATTTTGTTGTAAATAGAAATGTTTGTTAACTAAATCATTTAGATTGCCATTTTAACCAGATTAATTAGTATTTCACTGTATTGCAAACCTTTCTTGTTTTGATGAGATTATTTCATATCGCATTATAGAGATGTTCAACTCCTAGACCATGCAACCTTGACAGAAATTGCTCAACACTTTAGGCCTTGACACTGCCTACAAGGTTGTTTAACGATGTTTTAACTGTATAGCATCAGATGTACTACAAACAGTTAACTTCTCTTCAGTCAGGCCTTTTTCCAAGGGCCCTGAAAACAGTTATCAAACCTTTTCAAAAAAAGCCCAACCTAGATGTCTCAGTAATAAGCAACTATAGACGTTTCTTAGACTGGAAGTGTGGAAAATGATGGATCAGTGGACTGGCTTTATTTATGGTTTCAAGACATAACCCAAAACTGGGCTCACTATATGTTACTTATTGTATGCTATGTTTTTTCTCTCCTTAAATTTTCCTTAACTTATATGGTCTTTACTGAGGCTTTAAAAGGATCCAAACCTCGTACAGTGACAATAAAGATATCTTATCACATCACAGCCTGCACCCCTTATCACTTAATCTACGTCATTCACCCTGTGTGCATACCATATTGGAACTGACCTAAAGAATTAAGAAATGCTACTCACCTGTGATGGTTCGATTTTTCTGCCCACTCCTGGCCAATGAAGAGAGATCCACATAGGCTGAGCCAATCAGCCGATCTGTGCCATGGGGGCGGGGCTTCTTATGCTTGCTAAATGCCACCCACACCTGCAGCTCCAGCCTCTCTTCTTGCAGGTACCAGCGCAAAGCAGGGGTGACCCTGAGCTCCACTGGTCTGCCACTCTCAAACACTGCAGTGGCTACAGTGCTCCCCCCGGGCTCTTCCTCCAGGGAAGGATGCTGCAGTGAGGAGCAGACAGCTTTGCCTTCGTACAGTTTGTAACGGATGTAGCAGTAAGTAGATGTCTTCGGGCTCTGGTGACCAGGCAGCTGAAGGCAGTGAAGGGGCAGCCACAACTTGGGCATGGAAATTGTCACAGATAAAACTGGTGCCTTTTCCTGCCACACCTTGCCTTCTCTCAGGTCATCTTCATCGTCATCTTCCTCCACCCCCTCCATATCCAGCTCCCAGCCCAGACCACAGGCAACCTTGATTACCCGCTCTCTGTCTGAATGATGTGCAAAGTTTATTAATATCTCCAGTCCCCCGACCGCACTGTGGTGGGCCTGAAGTTTCTCTGAATCCTGGGGCAGGGAGAGACTGAACCAGCCACAAATTCCTAGAACACAGTAAACGAATGAGTCAAAAAATATGACAAGTATACATTTAGTGGGAGGAAGTTAAAATTTAATGGGACTGGATGCTGGGAGCTGTGTGATTCATAGCAATAATGCTGCTGAACTGCTGCACACAACTTTTCAACATTACGTGTTTCTGATGAGTCACTTATAGCAGGCCAGGAAGCCAGAGCTGTGGCTATGATGTAATGCCTATGCTTGTAAATCCTATCAGCAGCTCCTTCACCGGTAACAAAGCTCAGCTCTGCCATATCATATCATTTAGTCTAGGATGTGAGGTTTCCCAAACTCTTTCAAAGATGACAGGGAATTCAACAGAAACAGTGTTACAGAAACGTCAGCTTAATCAAGTCTGCCTGAAACGAGTAATCATACCTGTCCTTTTGCGTACCAGATCCGCCAAATGGACTGTCACAATTCCCAGTACAGTGTCCCTGGCAGCTGGGCCTTCTAGCACTAGGAAATGAACACAATCAATAAATATCAGACAATCGGGGTGCAACAAGCCCACCATGCATTCTTGTATTTTTATTACTTACCCCTGCGACTATGTCGATGGCGCAGGGTAAAGACAGCAGTCGCCCCATCCAGCAGCTCAGCTAGACTGCAAGTGCCTCCATGTGGCTTGTGGACCATTAAGTTGCATGGGAACTCGGAGTGATGCTCAAATTCAGGGCAGAACGACTGAGCCACCACACGCGTGCTCCGCCTCTCTCTTTCAGGCAGGAAGGAGATGTCTATGGTAACGTATGAGTTCACACCTGTGTCAGCATAATACTGGAAAGTGTCATCCATCTTTGCAACGGCCCTAATGGGACAGGAAGCAGGAGACAGAGTTTAACCCTTTTCTGTTGCAATATTAATATAATAATAATACATTTTATTTAAAAGGCACCTTTGTAGCATAGAAATAAAGCATAGAACTATAAAATACAGGAAACGTACAATAAAAGGAGTTTCATAAAAATAATGGTAATAATAATAAAATAAATAAATAGAAAATTAGAGAGAATGCTAATTTGAAAAGATGGGTTTTGAGGGCAGATTTAAAAAGTGAAAGCGAATTGATGTTTCTGATATCTGAAACGGGCAGAAGGAACAGCCAAGTGAATAGAAGAGGATGATCTGAAGGTGTGGGAGGGGGTAGCAATGTGAAGGAGATCATGCAGGTACGGAGGTGCCAGGTTGAGAATGGCCTTCAACGTTAAGGAAAGGCTTTTGAATTCAATACGAAACTTGACCAGTGAAGCTGCAGCATGGTGGATGTAATGCTGTGGAGGGATGGTGTCCTGGTTATAATCCGAGTGGCCGAGTTATGAACGAGTTGTAATTTGTGAAGGAATAGGAGAAGGGAATTACGATAATCCAATCGACAGGTAACGAGACTATCAACAAGAATAGCAGCAGCCTGGGAGGTGAGGGAGAGGCGAAGAAGGTCGATATTACGGAGATGGAAATATGCAGACTGGGTGATATTAATAACATGGGATTGAAAGGAGAGGGTAGTATCGAAGATGACACCCAGACTCAACCTGTGGAGAAGGCGAAACAGAGCAATTATCAATGTCAAGGGAAAAACTGTTGATTTTTGATTATGTTGTTTTAGTGCCAATGAGGAGTATGTCAGTTTTATCACTGTTTAGTTTAAGAAAATTCGAAGAGGACCAAGATTTTATTTTAGCCATACAATCGGTAAGGCAGGAGGGAGGACGACTGGAAGTGGAAGTGAGGTATAACTGGGTGTCATCTGCATAACAGTGAAAATTAATATTGTATTGACGGAAGATATCGCCAAGAGGAAGAAGATAAATAATAACCCACTGCCTTTAGTTTAGTTTTGAAGCGAAATGAGAAAGCAGAGTCTCACTGTGCTGCTGCCTGCAGTCCTGCCGCTCTGTGAACCTGAACCGCCAGCATCACCACCCGGGGGGCCACGGCCCCGCCCATGGCAGCCACTGTTCTCCTTGGTCGATGCATGTAATGCACACATACATCCATCAGCCCTGGAAGAGATGTCGTATTAACAGAAGGCTGCGGCTGATGGCCAGCAAGGGCCATAGGTAATGTAAGGCACATGTTACCTGAAGGCTGAGGCTGATGGCCAGTGAGGTTCTCAGTCCTTGGAACGAGAGGGAGGGAGAAGATCTGGGTGTCCGACTGCTCCTCTCTCTGCATGGTCACCATGGCGCATAGTTTGGCCAGAGGCAGCAAGCATTTAGCCACCAGCTGCTCCCTGACATTAGGGTAGTAATATCTGCCAAAGATATTGTACCATTTAAATGCCTGAATGTTTCACAGTTTAACTGCACTTGAATTTTATAAAAGTAGAAATTGTTTTTGCGTTTTTGTAGTTAAATTTTGTGGTCTTTCAAGAGGAGCCTGGAACTTAGAATTAATGAACAAAGATTGATTTTCTTTAAGTTTCCAATGAAACCAGGAACATCTCTATTCTGGTCTGCAGTAAAAAAAAAAAATCTGACAACCTTACTGCAGACTCATTATGGATGATTAGGATGTCATTTAATGTATTTGAAAACTTTTTAAACCAGTTACTGTCATATACAAGTGAGGAAACAAAATATTCAAAATGCTTATTTTATTATTAAAACGTTTATAAAATGTTCACCTGTAAAAATCAAATTTGTGGTATGTAGTAGGGGTGGGCCATATGGCCAAAATATATCACAATAATTCTGGTAATCAGGATCTATGATTTTAGAATGTAAATAGTGATGTTAATTGATATTTTTTTAAAGCTAAATTAAGTTTTTAGTTTAAGATCTAGTCACTAAGTTGAGGTCCACTGAGACCGATAATTGCCAAGCGAGATATACAGACAGCACTGAGATGATATGCAGGCTTCAATTAGTTTGTTTCACATTGGTCTGTTTTTGTTGCAGTACTGCTGCAGCTTGTAAACACAGGTATCACATAATATGCACTTGTTAGACTTCTGTCATTATAACAATAGTGTTAATAATTCACTTGTAACTGGGCATTCATAGGAAAGTCAGCTTAGCTGCACTTATGCTTAGACGACTCCTTGGCAGTACATATGTTTGTAATATGCTATTTACCTTACTCATGTGCAGCTTTGCACAGAATTGTCTGCTAAATAAAAGTTAATGTAAATGTAGTGTGATATGATTTGTGAGATACCTCTTAAATGTGAATTGTGGATACAATTATAACTGATACAATAAAATATCACCCACCAGTAGTATGTGATGTAGAAGAGGGATTACATGCTAAACGATTTTGTGAAGCCACAAAAAAAAAAAACTTTCCTGTCTGGCTTTTTTGGTGACAGGCTGATCTCAGAACAAGAGGTCTTATATACTGCTATTACGCCAAGCTGTTAGAAATTGACATTTGTTTATTGTTGGTAAGCTATTGGGGCAACCATGTTGGGAAATGTGCCTTAAAAACAAACTGAATTTCAGTAAATTCTCCTTCAAGGCAACACACATAGGGCCGCACTGTAATTTTTGCTACCCTCTGGTGGTCACAAACAGAATCACAACCTTACCTGCACCACACTTCAAATTGCATCCCCCCTCTAGCTTCTGGGCCCTGGCTGCAAAACGAGCCGAGCAGCAGCCTCTGAACTGGGATGGCTGAGGGGGCTACCAGCACGTGAGTCTCAGTGTGATCGAACACAGGATCAGGAATGCAGAGCGTGGTGGCCGTTCGGAACATTCTCAGACACATTCCTACGAAGAGGACGAAAAACAGACTCACTAAATCACTGACCATTTAGCCTCACAGACAAGCCCTTAGTAAAATCATAAACCATACCACTCTCGGGAAAACTCAGATCCGTATCCCAAACGGCGTCCTCTTTCTGAGCAGGAAAGCAGTACTGCACATAACAGTCAGCCTCCCCCCACACAGTGGTCTGCAGAGGCATCAGCCCCTTTACTCGCTGCACCCTGACCTCAAACACGTGCTCCATCATATCCTGTGAGTTACTCACTATCACCTGCCGGGACAGATTTTATCACAGCGTTATGGCTACCTCTGCTTCCATTTGCGTTATGGCAGCAGTATTGCACCGTACAAAATTGGAAATGCTTTTACACACATTAGCATCAGTATTAAAAATTATTAAAAACTTATCAAGCTAAAAACCTTTGATTCTGGCTGTGGAGTTGGATCCAGTAGGTGGGGTGGCCTTATGGGGTGGGATAGTGAGCAGAGCTCAGTATCCTTTATTCGCTGCAATGTGGCTATTTGCTCTGCCAGTCCCATTGCCAGAAGGACCCGCAGGTGACCATGGCAACTGCCCATAGAAATATCCAGCACAGGCATGTAACTGTCCACCCCCACCACGGGGTACTGTGCCTGTAGGAGGATTTGGGAGATCTTTGGGTCTCTGGGGAGGAGGACAGGTCAAAACATGAGCATATAAAACTATAATTTGATATAAAAATAGAGGTAATAGGTGATAATTCAACATCAAGCTCAAAACAGAACCATTCATCAGAGGAACCAATAATAAATCAACAAGTACAAGACATAAGAAAACCCATCATTTTTATTTTTACATATACATTTACTGGTTAATCAGCCACACGCTAACAGTGCTCAGAGATATTCCATTCCTACCTGAAAGACATATAGAACTGATGCAGAGGCAGTTTGACCAACCCAAGGGGCCGATCCTGCTCTGAGCTTCCTCTTTTCTGCCACACCTCAATCACCATCATGTTGTTTTTCAATCTATCCAGCAGCTTGGAGTTCAAAGAAACTGGGGCCACCTGAAATGTATACAGGATGCAAAACATCATGCTTCTATCTTACCACGCACTAGTCTTGTGTTTATAGCAGCATGAGAACGCATTGCGTTTTACACATGGCTTACAGCAGCCCCGGGCAAAACCTGCCCCGAGGAGCTAGTTTTATAGGCCTGTGTAATCATTTGTGCAATTTCATGTAACTATTTTTGCCCACAAATCTCTCTTTAAAATTAATAATAAAGGTATAACTGAAACATTAAAAATGCACAATTTCTACTGAATTTTGAATATGTTTTAAAGAAAAGGCTAAAGGAAAATCTTGCAAGCCTAATTTCGTGGGTGTCATGGGACATTGAAATAACATAAAAAATGGCCCCTGTGGACATTGTGAAGCTTGGATTCAGCCCCCTCACAGAAAATAATTGCTCAGACCTGGCTTTACAACTAGGGCTGTCACTATCAATTATGGTAATAATTGAGCAATCTACCAATAAATCTGTTGCTTCATCAAATAATTATAATATAATATAATATGCATTTCAATTGGTGTACACTCAGTCACACAACCAGAAAATTTACACCCTCCAACTTACTTAAGAAAATTACTTGAAGTCAAAGTGCCAGTGTGGAGTGGCGCTACAACCCTGTACAACCCTGACATGGTTGCGCGATCTGCTGTGCCAAAGGGTCCATTCACCCCAAAATTGAAAGAAAAGACGTTTTAAAGGGGCTTTAGTGCCATCTATTCATCTAGGTTGTTCTACTGGGTGTTGCCTAGTTTGCCAAGAGGACTGTAGAAACATTGGGCTTCTCTCAAATATAATGGGAGTGAATGGTATTCTTTCTGTGGTAATTAAAGCGCCAGAAAAATGTGTTTGAAAAATCCAATAGCAATCATGGCCTGGTTATTGAAAGTAATCCCCAGACTTTGCGGTGAGCAATGTATGAACTACTTTGTTCTACTGCACTCCACACACAAATCATTTCAGTGCGTAGAAAATATTGCCGGGGTGCTTTTGTCTTCTGCGCAGTTTATATAATCTGTGTGTGTAGTTGGGTAGAAGAAAATAGTTCCTAGATTAAACCTGCTTACTCAGTAGTAATTGTATCACTGGAGTAGTAATATATTGATTGATAATGCCTTTTATCATTTGTTAGGTAGGTAGATAAGTTTAAAAAGACAATCATGTGGGGATCTGGAATGGATTAAATTCATTTACATTATTTCATATAGGGGGATTTATATAAATATATATATACTTATAAGCAAGCAACTAAGAAACAAATTAAATGAACCATTTGAGACGCTGATCCATGAAACATGTGCAGGCGGTGCTAGTCGGGAGGATGAAAAGTTTTGTCCACATTTCATACTTAATATTACAGCTGTGAAATATTTTAAATAAAAGTATTGCAATATTTTTAAAGCAAAAAGAATTTAAAATAAATCAATTCCTCACAAATACGTGTGTTTTAAACAGGCAGGATAAAAATGTTTATGATTGGCTCAGAAAGCGCATGCAGATCTCATGCAAAATGGCGGCAGTAAAGTTTTAACTCATTTTAAACATATGCTAGATAATCTTGAAATTGCAAAGCCTGCCAGGTTTTTCTTCCGTATAACAATACAAATGTTCTAGTGAAATGTAAATCTCCTGCTTCCAGCAAATTTATCACCAAGATTTCTACATACCAGAACTGAGTTGGAAAATAACGTAATTTAAGAAAAGGCCTAATATAGCTGTAAAATGTTTGTAAAAGGTATGCAAAAGCCTGCTCTCAAAACAGGTACCATGTGAGAATTGCATGCGCATAACTTGCGATGTTGATATTAATAGGGGCTTTCACACCGCCGGAACTTTTTTCTGGAACCAGAACCTTTCTCCAGAAGCAGGCACTTTTGTCGTATTCACACCGCAGAAACTTGGCCCGATTGTAGAGCCTTGGAAGCATTTCCATAATCATTTTTTAGTACCTATACTCCAGACTAGGTACTTGGCATTCATACACAACTGTGAAGGTGCCGATTGGTTGACCTCAAGCACAGGCACTAACTTGAAAGTTACGTGGAAGTGCAGAAAAAGAGATGCGGCAAAGCAAAAACTGAGCAGATGGAATAATTTTTGTTCCCCAATTACATTTAATGCATCAATAAATACATTTTTCTGCAATGGAAAATTTGATCGCTAATGAATATGCTTTTGTCTGATATCATGGGTGCTGGCAGTGAAACTTGCCAGAGTTTATTAGCAGAATAATGTTATTGTTTTTTTTGTTTTTTTTTTTTTAAATCTGTGGAAAACAAAAGATTGATCTGCTGGCTGGATTTAATAAGAATCATGAACATGTCATGGGTCATATGAGTAAAATATAAATAAAGGTTGTGTCCCATTTTGATCATGATCAATCCCCCGACTTATCTTCCATTGTTTCGGCATGGCCGTGTAGTTTCGTATGAAATTATTTGTGAAGTTTAACCTACAAACCTTTTCTTTAAAATAAAAAAAACACATAAATTGGATGAAACTTTAATACTAACCGTACCATATATAAACACAGTCCCTTGAGAAAAGGTTACCATATGCATGGAGGTAATTTCTGGCATATGTGCACAAACGCGTGGAATCAATGCAGGAAACACATAACGGCCATGATGCGAACACGGACACTTTGCAAGAACAGAGTATAAAACCGGCCCTTAAATTACAATTTTTTCCAAAACAAAGTACCACCCACTAGATACCTGAATAAAGTTGAATGTCGGATGGGTCTGGCCCCAGCTCACCGCTGACCTCGTGGCCTCTTCAGATGCAAAAAGCTTACAGTTGAGGTAGACATTGGGGAGCTTCCCGGAGCCACAGCTGAGATCTTTTCCATCCGGCACCATGAGTAGGATGTGCAGCAGGTGGCCAGGCCCATCCTCAGAACTCTGCTGAGCTTGGCTGTGCAGCTGGCCAATGGGAGGGCTGTCTGAGGGTGGACAGTGAACTTCTCTTTGGGTCCCCAAATCCGGGGTTATCTTCTTTCCCCCTTGAACACTGGAAGCCACAGGCTCACTATTTTGGCCCAAAGTAGCACCCTGTAGCTGGGTCTCTAAGTGCCGTTTGGGCAACAGAGCCAACTTCCTATCAGGGCTGCTGAGGGGCTGTAAAGGTTCTCTGGATGAGCTTTGTTTAGCTACTTCTAGTTCAAGCGATACCTTCAAAACAGATGGAAAAATACCTCATTAAGGTTGTCTCACCAAAGCAAGAAAACACCAGTGCATTTTTCATACATTTTTATAATTTGCTTTTTCAGACATGAAACTTGATTTTTAGCTGTTGGCCATCTGTAAACTGTAATCATTCTCCTACTACATAGGACCCATACCCCCCCCCCCCCCTCCCCAATACCTTGAGAGGCCCCAGATCTGGCTCTGCCTGTCTTCCCCCTTCTCCATCCTCCAATCCTAGTACTGGCAGGGCTGTGGCTTTGCTCAGCTGGACGCCCAACAGGAGCACGGAGCGCAGTGGAAGGAAAGCTTTGCCCACGGGCAGCGGCTATATTCATTTAAAAAAGAATGAATGAATGACAGTGGCTCAGAATGGAGAACCACTGATCAGAAATAAGTGGACAACGGCTCACACTCTACTCGGGTGTATAATGTGTGTTAGTTCCTGAAGGGTGGATAGTAATACATCTGCCATTCACTAATTTTGTAACAAATTAATTAGCTTTTTAATATGGAGATCTTAATTAAACTTTAAACATATTCATAGTGCTATATATGGCAGTGTTCTTTGGCCGAGACATTCAGAAAACTTAAAAACATCAAAAGTCAAACAACAGACACAGATAGATATAAATTGCAATTTTTGAAATATGTGATTAATATTGCAATACATAAAAAAAGCTGAAATTTACCCTATATAGCCCTACCCACCATACCCAAAATTATTATATGATTGTTATGTATTATGTAAGGTGATGCTGCGAGGCCACTGGGCTTACCTTCACTTAACAGCCATTATTTTTTACACACAGGAATTGCAGAAAGTAAATTATGCAAAATGAATTAAGTCAAGGTGACGACAAAGACAAGCTAGGCTACTCTGACAGGTTAAATGGCACCTGTCTTTGGCTAAACCCACAATTACTTGGTAAGTCCATCAAATTTGAATGTCTTCTTTTAAGATGTACTGTATTTGCATTGCAGTTGTGCTACAGCGATATTTAAGTTCTGCTTTGTAAAACTGACAGACGAATTCTCATTCGCTTACGTGAAGTATTTCCATACAACTGATGTTTTCGATCTTTATTTGGACCCTCACCTGCTATGCGCAGTTTTGCCTCCACCATAGTGCCGAGTAATTGAGAAGGAAAACTTTACTCGATTCTTTTTAATAATGGAGTAATCGAGTTAAATTGAGTAACAGTAACGGCTCTACTGCTGACAGGAATCTGCAGTGTCTAGAAACCAGATACATACGTACTTCAGAACAACAATGCTGATACACTTGCAGAAGTGGTGTAAGGGACAATGCTTCTAACATCATGGCTGTAGTACACAAACTTGGCTGGCCACATCTAATAGCAACGCAGTATAGATTCCATGTATAGAAAATACATGTGCATTTGTCCAACAATACTAGATATGAAAGAATGTTGTACAGCTGGCAACATTGTGATCCCAGTGAGATCCTACCTTTAGCCTTAAGCCAGAGAAGGTGAATAATGTAGCTCGTCTTGCCCGGAATCTGGCTAACTATTTATAAACGTGACTTGCTCCAAAAAGCCTGATTTGCAACTAGTAAATTATTGCCATTGATGTATTTGTATATTTTGTTATAAACATCTACTTCTGCTAATATTTGTAGGGAGGAAATATTACTGTCATAGGCATAGGGGACAGGACAAGCAATCAGGTAATTGCTTGGGGCTCCCGACCTGGACCAATTACATAGGACAGTGCAACGACAAATCTGCTTTATTTGTGTATTCTGCTTTTCACAGTAAAGTGAAAATAAAGGAATTATGTTTCATAAATTATCTTTATTGACACTATTAATTTAGACTTAATAGGGCCTCTAATGTCCCTAGAATCGCCTCTGGTTACCATGGATATACAAAAAATCTACACACTGCCAAAATGGCAGGTGTTGTGTGACAAAAAATGAAACCAAGACAAATCATGTCAGAACTTATTCTACCTTTACCGCCAACACGGCAACATATACAAATAAGCTGAAAAAAAGAGAAATTGTTTAATGAAAAACAAAAAAGGATAAAAGTAACCATGCAAAAACCTGGTTGCATTAGTGTGCACTCCCTTAAACCTCTTGATTTTATTACAGCACCCATTTTTTTGGGTAAGAATCTATCAGTTTGGCACATCTGGACTTGGCAATTCCTGCACCCTCTTCCTTGCAACAAAATTTCAAGATCTGTCAAATTGCGAGAGCATCTACTGTGCACAGCTCACTTCAGGTCACTCCACAGATTTTCAATTGGATTAAGGTCTAGGCTCCAGAACATTGATACTCTTTTAGTGACACCATTGTTTTGTTGATTTAGATGTATGCTGTGGGTCAATGTCATTCTGAAAGATGAAATTCCTCTTCATCTTCAGCTTCCTAGCAGATGCTTGAAGATTTTATGCCAAAATAAACAAATTGGGAGCTATTCATCATTACATCCACCTTGACTAAAGCCCCAATTTCAGCTAAAGAAAGGCAACCCTAAAGCACAATGCTACCTCCACCATGATTCAATGTGGGTGTGGTGTTCTTTTGATGATGTGCCGTGTTATTTTTATGCCAAACAAACCTTTTGGAATTACGGCCAAATAGTTTAATAGATCTCATCAGACCACAATACTTTTTTCTGCATAGTTGTGGGACACTGGATATTCTATTTTGCAAGTTTAGCTGGGCTTGGGTGTTGTTTTTTTTGGGAGTAAAGGCTTTTGTCTTGCTACCCTACAACATACCCCCAACCTAGACAAATGAAGAATACAGGATATTGTTGTTACATGTAGAGAACAACCAGTGCTTGCTAGCATATGCTGCAACTCCTTTAATGTTATTGTTGGCCTCATGCTGGCCTGCCTAACCAGTGTTTTCTCATCAATCTTGGAAGGACGTTATGATATTGGTAGAGTCACTGTTGAGCCATATTTTCTCCACTTGTTGATTACTATCTTCTCTTAGCTTCATGGAATGTTTAATGCTTTGGATACTTTTTGTACACCTCTCCTAATTGATACCATTCAATAATGAGATCCCCTTCATTGGGTTTATCCCAGTTCATCTATGCCTGGGCCGGTGTGTATGCAGGTTTTTGGGATAACCATTAGGTCAGCCGTTCAAACCCAGGTGTGAGGACTCTTCAGCCAATCAGTTTTATAAGTAGTAATCTAATTAGAGAGTTGCAATGAAAACCCACCCTTTCTGTATAAGATTGCCCACCCCTGATCCAGAGAATCAGCAGAACTGAGTCCGTTTGAGCTCTTTGACCATGGGTTTTGGAGTATGATCCTGCAGGAAAATTTACTCTTCTGCCAAATTTTACCTGAAGTCATTCAAAGTTATTTTAATTCCTATCAGGTGTATACTAACTACTATTTAAGATGACTAAATGTGATTTTAGTCACCCCCATTAATGATGTGTGATAGGTAAAGTAAACACTTATAGGAAACATGCCTGTTACTTGGAGATTCTTTACACTGTGGGGCAAAGACATTACGTTCGCAGTACATTCACAAAAACTTGTCTGTGGGAACTAACCAATAACCATTCAGAATGACTAAATTAATTTCATTAGTATCAAAGTAGTCTTACAGAAAACTAAATTCATCAAAGAAGTATTAAATGTTTAGTCTGCTAATTATTAACAAGCTAAGAAAATCAGAAATTGGCCAGGATTGTTATTGGCAAGTCAGGATTAAAAACAACAATAAGAATCGACCAAAGTAAATGTAATTGGTGCATCCCTGGTTTTAGCGCAACTTATTGTCTTAACCCAGCCCACTATCATAGTCCTTGTAATATGACAATTACAATTTGGACTCGCAGTCCTCTTCGTTCGTATGTCTGAAAGTTCATAGGTAGAGGAGCGTCAATAACAACAATAATACTATTCAAAGATCATGGATATTCTCAACCATTGAGAATTTTTCTGCCCACCTATAATTCAATTGCAACCTTCAAAAAGCAGAGTCTAACAAAGTCTGATCTGTTCAGAAATATTTAGCTCTATGTTTAATACAAATTTTACATGAAACTAAAGTATCACAAAATCAAATGAACATACCTTCTTTTCGGAATCTTTCCTTGAGTAGATGGTAAATTTCAAGTCTGTGTTCCACCAGTGCTCAATTACTGAACTGTCAAAATGGACTGGGAAAACACACTGACGCTGAAAATTTATGACTGAAATAAAAACACAAGGGAAGAACAAATACAACATTTCAGACGTTTGCAGTTGAACTTCTGACAGATAGGAAACGGACTAAACCTTCATCAGAGCAAAAATGTTAAAATTATATATAAAACATACCCCCTTCTGCAATTTTAGAAGAAGCAACTCTGGTTAGTTTTGTACTCGGTGTACTGCTACTGTGTTTGGAGGAAGCCACGGGGAAGAGATACTCCACAAAATATGTGCTGGAAAACAAACATAGGATAGCCAAGCTCCAAAATATTAATCCTGCAGTCACAGAATTCTCTGTGTCTGGCCAGAAATGTTAAAAGCACACATAACTGTACGCCTTACCACCTCCTGTTAGGAAAAGGCCGAAGTGGCTTCCCTTGGCTGGGGGTCTTCAGGGACCCTGACAGGCCGGCCTTCTTAGGGACCTTCAGAGTGTGGATGACCAATCTGGCCGTTTCCACCTGACTAAGGGACGTGATCTGCTCCACGCTCAGGCTGGGTATGCTCTCAGCCTCTGTAGTCTCTTCTTTTTCTTCTTCTTCCAGGCTGTCAAGAAATGCCATTTTTTCAAAATATAGGTTGTGTCTTTTATGAGGAAGATTCGGAGATTTAATGTTTAGTAATTGAATAATTTTATACTTATTTCCAGTTACATAATACACCAGATAGGGACAATTCACCTGCTACATGTCTTGCCGGCAGGTTTTCTCAGCTTCTCTGTCATTGGCTCCTTTCTTGACGTGCCCTTCTTCTGTTTTTTTCTCAAGAATGTACCTTCCTCCTCACTTTGACTACTGTCCAATTTCTATGCATCAGAGAAAAGAGCATTAACTTCACAGAATATCAATTCTATCATTTAGGACATGTTTACCATAAACGTTTATTATGTGAGCCATCATAAAAATCTAGAAATACTAGAATTCACAAAACCTCTGAATTCCTGTTTCTTGTTGTGACATCCTGACTGCAACAAGTATGAAGCTAAACTGCCCTGCAGCAGTGCTGTGAGTGAGGTACAGTCCCCAGAGTTAGATGTCGGGGGGGTTTTCGCAAGGGGGCAACATACTCACAGGGGCTTTGTAGAATAGGTTCTCCAAAAGACTCTGGTCATACTGAGGGTCACCCAAGTCACTGTCTCCAGACACACTGCTGGCCCCAGAAAAGATTTCTGGGGAAGAGCCCTCTTCATCCCAGACTGGAAGTGCTGATACACTTGAGCTGAAAAAATAGAGGAAAACACACAATTGTCAAGAAATCAAGAAGTTCTATAAATTAGAAATTAGTTCAGCTTCTTCATGAAGGTGTCATGGGACAGAGACTAATGCAAGCTGCATAGAAAGCAAAGGCACCTGCCCAGGAGGAGTTCAATGGCCCTATTCTCCGAGTCAGGGGCCCAGTCATGACTGTGGTCCTCAGGGAACAGCAGGCCCCTCTGAGTATATGAGAAGCTGGGGCCACAGTGCGGGGCATCCAGTAGCAACTTCCCAGAGGGGGCCAAGGATGGCCTTAAAATAAATACAAGCAAACAATATGTTACACATCGAAATGAACTCTTATATACCAGTCACCAGGACACCATCAAATTAAAGAAACATCCTTTAAAATAAGCAAGACTTTTCAAGAAACTAAATTGGCCTATTTCTTTTTATGAAATCAGAATTTATCATCAGTCTGGATACGCAGTCATCAAAGTAGTATTCATAACTCAGGTCTAGAAAAATCAGCAGGACTGAGACAGTTCAGAACAAGAGCTTTGAAATTACAGATTGAAGCTTTTTGTACATACAACGGAGGCAGGGTGCCAACATTGTCCTTTGGCACAAGAAGAGGAATATCCTTCAGAACAAACTTAGAATCCAAGTCAGACTTCAGGGATGACACCACCATGGCATCTCTAAGCCTGCTACCACGCTCCAGAAGAACTGAGAAAGGAAAAATGTAGATGCATCTCACTTTTAAAGACAGATAAAACTGATTTTTAAACCTCATTTTACTTCTTTACATCTTCCCTCAATACAGTCAATATAAAAATATTCCAATGTGGATAACAAAGCCATCCAAACCATCTGAAGGAAATTTACAGTGGTGTCTGTGCCAGAAGCTATGAGGACAAACCTGAAAGGATGTCTGTGGAGTTCTCATGACTTGTGTCAGGCCCGTGAAGTGATTCGTGGACTGCCTTGTGGCCCAGGCCTTCTCTACGAGGAGACCTGCTTGACAAGGGCCTTAAACTGCCCAAAACTTCAGGTTTGGTTTCAGAAGACTGAACCCCCTTTTGGCTACAGTTTTTTTCTTGGAAGTACAAGTGGTCCTTGCCTCTGGAAAACACATCGGTAACACTTTACTTAAATCTGTTATCTATAATCCGTTACACGTACCTTCGTAATGAATTATAATGGTTAGTATGCTTTACACTGCATTATGAAGGCACTCTATACTGCATTATAGATGAGAGCTTCATAAATCATTCATAATGCATAACAATCATGGCTATAACGTGATATGCCTTTTTATAAATATTTATAGGTATACTGAAAATGTACAGTTGTAATTATAAACTAGATTTGGTACAGCACGAAAATGACAGCACTGTATTCATCTCAAAACTTTATCAGCACCCATACAATCACTCTGCAAAATTTGAACAATATCTATCAAACAGTTATTGCGCCATTGTCTTAAAGGAATTAAATGTCAAAAGCGACATTTTTTGCTATCAACATGAAGCAGGGGGTGACATGGTAGTGCAGTGGTTAGCACTGTTGCCTCACACCTCTGGGACACGGGTTTGAGTCTCCGCCTGGGTTACATGTGTGTGGAGTTTGCATGTTCTCCCTGTGTCGTCGTGGGGTTTCCTCCG
>JAODKF010000042.1:16868279-16885315 GCA_026779585.1 Mormyrus proboscirostris | reverse complement strand
AATGAATATGAAGTAGTGCTTCAATTTTGAAGAGATCAGACTCAAAATGTTAGCAGTTTTAATTCCTCACCCATACAATGTCTGTGCAAAAAAGATCTCAGTTCTTTGAGTTACTGGCTCGTTTGCCAAAGTGTCTGTGGAGGCAGAGAAGGTGGCAACCCAGTGCTAAAACCATATATATTCCCTAAAGACCGGGAATACAATAATTCCATAAAACAGATTTGGATGCACAAATCTGTCAAATGGTCCACATAACACTGTATCAGTGCAAGTGTTGTATAACCTGCATCATATGTATCAGTAACAGAAAAAGCTTCTTCAACAAAGCATGTCCTACCTGGGAGTGTTGACTGAATTGGCACTTCTCGCCTCCTTAAAGCTGCCAACTCCTTGGTCTGAATGAGACACAGGCTTTGGTATCAAGCCCAAAGCCGGAACTGGCACATCAGCACTCATGCCTATGGTAGGTATTGAGCTGCTGCTGCTGCCATAAGCTTCTACCAGAGGCTCTAGAGCTAGGGACACCTAAGACAAAAGATTAGGGAAATACATTGTTCAGACATGACACTTTTACAGATAGAGTCAATCAAAACATGCATTAATGAGCAATATCTGTTGGTGGAGGAAAAGCTTAGAGACTATGGCTTCTTTCAGCTCTCATCTAAAACTACATTTACATGAGAATTTTTTCATATATTAAAAAAGATTTAGTTAATAAAAGTAGGGAAAAAAGAACATCATCAAACCATGTTCAAGGTAAAAGCAGTAGTATGCACAAGACAATTAAATTCAAAAATATGAAAAGAAAAAAAAATGTACAAACTATCAAGACAAAAATTTCACAATTTCACAGAAAATTCATAAATTCTATTATATTATGTACCTGTAACTCTCCCAGTTTTTCAGTAGTAGGAGAAACTAGTGCGTAAAGCCCACTAATAGAATGATGCAGGGAAAGCCGGGCAATGCCAGGAATCTGAACCCGACCTACTGGCAAATGATCCATCTTCGACAATGCTTCCAGGACCAAAGTACCCATATCTGTAAAAAATATGTTGGCAACATTCATGAAAATTGTATAACCAGAAGTATTTTTTAAAAATTACATTAAATAATTCATGTATATAAGAACTAGGACTAGGGAGTTCAGGTGCTCGGTTTTAATCTAATTCAGTTATAAAATTTTACTTAATACAAGTTTAGACTCGCAATCCATGTAATCTGCTTTGCCTGAAAGCATACTCTACAACACCAGAGTAATGTATTCATAGAAAAAGAAAGGACTGACTGTAAGCTTATATGTGCAAACATAACCTGTCAAGTAGGAGGTGAACTGCTTTGGTCCACAGCGGATGGCAAAGCGTGCTGTGGTCTTGACACCCTTCTGCTCCAACCGAGATCCATCACGTGGGTAAAAGTGGGTTCCAGTAGATGACTCACCCCACCATCGCAGCCTGAATACAGTTGCCACGGGGGACTTTGAAATCCAAAGGACTCGACTTACAGTTACCCTGAGGAAACATCGGAGCTGACCCTCCACAAGAGGAGGGAGGCTTGTGGATGGGGTCACATCACTGGGGACTGTTAAAAAAGCAATATAAAACTGTTTTCAATTCTTTTGAAGGATCCTAACGTAACTGTGGTTCATAAGATATGATCTGTTAATAAAGAGGCGGTGATTGATGATGAAATCAAGAATTTTCCAGAGATCGACAAAGTTTTTCTTATTGCACCGATGCTACACCAGATAGCAACCGACATTTATGAGCTTTATAAATCAGTATCAACATGAGACATACTATCCACGCAAGTTTACCTTCACAAGGAAATGGATTTCATTTCGTCCTTATAGAGACCAGAGTAGTTAAGCAAAAACTCAGTAATACTTAGCATTCTTGACATCTACATATGTTCATATGATGCAAATGGTCTCTTGATATTCATCCAAATTTACAATGCATGTTCAAACTGCGGTAATGGTTTCATATTCGGATATTTAGATTTTGAACTTCATTAGCTGCCAAAGCAGAAATACTTGTACAATTTGTTTATTGACATTTAACACAATGAGCTCCCGCTTCACTGTTGTCAGAAAATAATGTGTTGCAATATTTATAAAATGCACTGATCTCTATGGAAAGTCTACTCCAGAACACGAGATAAGGGGCCGTCTCCAAATTACTTGTCTTTCATTGGGGGATATGAAATTCTATAAAAACATTTTAACGGTTCATTGCAGTGTAACAAATAGCAAAATTAAGTCACCTGGCATGTAAAAGGCTTACTCCACGTCTTATCAGGTCAGCTTTCACTTTCTCAATTTTCAGTAATTTTTATGTTTTGTAATGAAACATAATCAGTAGCTTCCGAATGGTTTACTCAATTGCGCTAAAACAAGTTGCTCTGCATAAAACATCCTCTGGAGGACCTAGTTGTTATGTAAAGCGGTGAAGCGTCTGACGGGCAGGAAGGCAGCGAAGCCGGGAAGTCAGGAACAGGGGTTTTATTCAAGGTAAGCAGGCAAACAGAGACGAACATCTAACGATTCCATCAACGTCACGGCACTACATCAATGACGGATCTGGTAAACAGGGGGAAGACGCGGACTGATATACCCAGGACAAGCGGAAACTAACAGGCAACAGGTGAGTACGATCAGGGTAATACACGTGGGTAATGAGGGGGCGTGGCACACACGAGGATCGGACGAGCTGGGCGTAACACTAGTCCCCATCAGATTTTATCAGGTATAAGTTTCTCCTATTTTTAAATAATTGTTTTTGGTGCAAAAGAACCATAAAGTTATGAGCAGTTCACTTTGACCCTAAAAAGCAAGCTTTTCTACATCAGAAATCCTCTAGATGACCTACTCCCCAACTCCTTTTGTCATTTCAAACCTGCTGCAAATTTTGAGCTATTTTTTTGGTGCAAAATAAGCAACTGTTCTTTAACGGCTTAATCTGCTCCTGAAAACCAAGTTATTTTTCCCCCAACTTTATTTAACATATGTACAATCAAACACAGGCAAAATATTATGTTACATACACAATGCTATAATCATCCAGGTTGAACAATATAAATATATGTATATCAATATTATTTCTAAACAAACATGTCTGAAAAACCAAGAAACAATATAAATAAATAAAAAGTAAAATAAAAAGATGGGACAGAAAAAATGAAATCAAAATTGACAAGCAATGAGTAATTTTTGGGCCGATTTGTGTTCAACTAACATCAGTAAATTGCAAAATAATTTTAGATCATTTAACCAGTAATTAAAATCAAGGTTTAGCTTTTTTTTAAAAAATCTGCATTTGTGGATAAAGAATCTTCCAAGTAAAATTAAGTTGTTAATTAAAAATCCAATTTTCTTATCCAATAAACAAATTCCAAATTTAATTATCCTTAAACTCAACAGGGGCACGTCAATCCCTTTGGTCTGCATTCAGCTCCACATGTTATTCCACAACACTTGTACTGTTTCACACTTTAAAAAAAAAAAAAAAAAAAGATCAAGATTTTCCAATTCACTATCACAGAACATCAAATTTAAATCTATGTCTAATAAAGTCATTAGTTGGGTAAATTTCATTGAGAATTTTAAAATTTAGTTCTTTTACCTTAAGAAAAAGAACTTAAGCTTATAAGAAATTTTCCTGATTATTGTTTTCTGATTCAAATCAAAATCTTTAAGTATATAGTCTGCTTTGAGTTGATTGGGGAAAAAAAAAATCTTTTATTAACAAAGTTCTAATCAATTTGTTGGAAACTTTTGTGTCACCAAATTCCATGTTTTCAACATGGAACTAAGACCAGGGGATACCTTTGAATACAGAAACTCTTCTCGAGCCATAAATATTAGTGGAGCCGGTATTGCTTTTGTCAACTTCTTGTACATTCTTGGAGAACAGTGAACATCAAACTTAACACAAAATTGTGCTTAAGGTAACCTCACGTATTTCATTCATAAAATGTGCTATCGCCCAAACACCTTTGGAGAACAGATTCTCCATCCATCCATCCATTTTCCAACCCGCTTAGCCTTCTGGGTCGCGGGGGGTCCTGAGCCTATCCTGGAAGCTACAGGCACAAGGCAGGGAACAACCGAGAATGGGGGGCCAACCCATTGTAGGGCACACTCACACACCATTCCAGATTCTCCACATATAATGATTTCCTATTAATGAAAACATATCTACTGTTCCACACTGGGGTATTATGTAGCGTGAAATTGTGCATATATAGTAGTTTCCAAAAAAGAAGAACTTGTTCATGAAATTCAGAAAGTTTGATGTGTCTGTGACAGTCAAAATCACAACGTAATAAAAAGACAATTCCTCCAAAATTTTGTAATATAAAATTATGGATAATATACCAAAAACATTAATAATAAAGACTATTATAACCATTTTAATAATATAATAACCATTTTAATTTTAACACACCATTCATGACACCAAAGTCAATCACGTTTCCCCCTCCATCCTTATAACTTTTATCATATCTTCTTTCCTAATGTAGTGACACTTGTTCTTCCATACAAAATTATAATGAATTTTGTTTATTGATTTAATAAAATTAACTGATACGGGCAAAGATGATGCTGGGTAGATGAGCCAAGAAACTGTCCAAAGATTCTTCCAAAGACCGTGAGGTCCCTTTGTAACCATTTATTTAAAATGGTTTTACACTTGTCTATATTATGCTGAATATTCATCTTCTTAGACACCATTTTGTCTTTACATATAATAACCCCTAAATATTTCACTTGCTTTTGCACTCTGATGCTGTACAACGGTTGGAGAGGATAATCATGTAAAGATATTTCACACTTATCTAAATTTAATTGTAACCCTAAGGCTTTAGAAAAAGTATTTATGGTTTGTAGAGCTAAAGGAATCTGATTACTATTTTTAAGGCATAGAGTAGTATCATCTGCCAATTGACTTATTATCACTTCACTGTCCAATACACTAATGCCTTCTATGTCACTGTTCTTAATTAAAAGGGATAACATCTCTGCAACCATTATAAACAACAGTGGTGAACTAGCACATCCTTGTCTGATTCCTCTGTTGATTTCAAACCTAGAACATGTGCCTTGATCCAAGGCTACTGAGCTATTGATATCTTTGCATAACATTTCAATGACATCAATAAACTTGAGTCCAAAACCAAAATGGAGTCAGAGTTTGTAATATGAAGGGATGTTCAACACAGTCGAAACCCTTTATAAAAGTCAAAAAATAGAATATATCCACCTTCATTAAAGAACTCACTATAGACAAACAGATCTAACAACAATCATATCTTATTATGGATTGATCGTCACTTCAGAAAACCTGATTGTGTTTCACTGATTATTGATGAAATTCCCCTTTTTAATCATCCAAGGTACAGATCATCCAATTTAGCCATTACTGTCTGGCTATGTGGATAAGGAGAATTACAACACTGACTTATTTCATGGAACAGATTACTTTCATAAAGTTTCTTTCTTTTTACTAAGATCTTTGCAAAACTTTATGGTAGCTGATCTAATCTTATATTTAAGAAATTCCTGTTTATTGATGTCATCCTCAATTGAATAATTATCAGCAAGCAGTCTAAATATCTCTAATCATATTAAAATATTCCTCATTATTCAATAAAGTTGCATTAAATTTCCAAAAACCCTTGTCTATTCTGTTTTTCTATTGGTCCTAAAATTAAACTTATAAAGCAGCGATCGGATAACAGGTGCTTTTGAAATGAGTGACTGAAGTGTCTCAAAAGTTTACATTTAACATTAAACATAAAAGTGTTCAAAGAATAAAAAGAACCCTGAGAATAAAAAGAGTAAACTAACCAGCCAGTAATTAGTTAACCTTCAATGTAGAATGCTCTAAAGTCCCATCACCTATTTACACCTTTCAAAACCACAGTAAGAAAATAGAAAAATAAATGAAAACAGAATAATGAAGAATCTCTTCATCCATAACTTCAGATCTGACTTCAATGCCACTTTCCCAGCATTCCTTGCTTCTTCTATTTGAGGCCAGAGTCATCTTCTTTCCTCCAAATCTTCTCTAACATTTCAGCCAATCTGATGCCCTTTTTTTTAAGAAAGTGGAGTTTTTGCTTCTTTTCCAAATTTCTCATCTGTGAGTAAAAAGAATGATGACTAGTCTTGTCTTTTATCCATCTTTTTGCCTATTCTGTACATAACATCCACTGCATCCTCCAGCTTTGAGTCCAGATCAGGACTCAACTGAGGTTCTGAATAACTTGTGCCCTGATATCTTCATCTTTTTTCTTCTTCAATGCCAATGATGCGAATGGACCAGCTAATTCTGTATCTTTCCTGTTCCAATCTCATTTTAAGGTCAACATTTTCTTTACTTATCTGTTCATTTTGTTTTTCTAATTTTTTCACTCTGGCTTTACAGTCTTTAACCTCTTCAGAGTTGAACTCCACAGCCTTTGCTAAGCTAGCAATCATGGCATTATTTTGAATTACTTGTTTCAGGTCTACTAGCTTCTTGTCCACGTTTTCTACCTTTCCATCTGTAATACCCTGATGTGTAACTACAGTATCCACCTTCTGATCAAGAGTTAAGATTGCTTTTATTATGTCTGAGATATATCACACTCACCACTTTCAGTTGATTTGGCTCTCTTTTTCCACAAATGTCTTACTTGGAGTTGAAGGGGCCGAATCCGCTCCATGTTCTCTTTTGTTTATTGCAGCATCTTCCAATGCGTAGTCATTGTCCATATCTTGGTGACTTTCTTTCCTTGAGATGTGGGACGAAGTTTGGTCTCTCTTTTTGGAGTTGATTTTCAACTTCGGTGCTTTAACAAGGTTTGACGAAGTTTTTTTTTTTTTTCTCTTCATAGTTTCGTTGAGAGCTTAAGTTACCTCAAAGTCAAATTTGGGACTGTTTTGTCAGAGCGCTACAAAGTGCAGCCACTCAACCCTCCACCCTGTCCTCTGCCGAAAACAAAGTTGCTTTACATCAGAAATCCTCTAGAGGAAGAATGAAAATTAAAAGGAGTTTTAAAATGACAAAAGGAGACAGGGAGTAGGTCCTCAAGAGTCTTTCTGATGTAGAGCAACTTGTTATAAAGCATTAGGGTAAGCCATATGGAAGCAAATGATTACACAGGTCTACAAAAAAAAAAAAAAAAATCAGTTGGCAAGGTTTTTGGATTGATTTAAGGTATTCGGAGGGTGTTGAATTCAAAAATCACATTACTTATGCTGAATTGATTCTAGTTTTTGAGATAAGTCATCCATGAAAATAATGCATTCCCCCAATGCAACTTCTATGTGTGATGATAAATGCAATAGCTTTTGCTCTGTCGTTTGACTCTTTTACAGTGTCTTAGGTAATGAAATGAATGATGAAGCGTTGAAGGAGTGTCTGAAAATAAAATTAGACTTAAGTTCACATGTGCGTGTTTGCATGTTCATTTATTACTGTTATTACTGTGGTGGTGAATATTTACCCAGATCAAGTCCTTCCAAAGGAAGGGTATCATGGAACACCTGCATGAAATGGTTGAAATGCTGGTGATAGGGCCACGAAAAAAATTTAGTTTTGCCAGAAGAAGGGGATCCATTCAGGCTTCACAAATGCAGTCAAGAGAGGAGGTCCCTGAGTTTTTCCACCTATTTTGACTTCACCAAATCCACATATTTCACAGTAGAAGGCCACACTTCCAATGCTCATTCAACAGCTGGCAAATTATTGAGCCACCGATGGCCACAGAAAGGTAGAGGGAATCTTGAGGATGATGTTGCAGCTGTGAAGTCTTGTCTTCTGGCTGGTGCAGAGTGGAAAAGAAAATGTAGTGCTTTGAGCACTTTCTCCACCATCCACACTTCAAGACCAGTCTTGAATGAGTTGTGAAGGGTATGTAGGCCATTACAATTACTAACCGTATCTCAGCAAATTGTTCACCACAGTGTGAATGTCATCATTGGATGTACAGGAGTAATGTCGGCTAACCGTTTGCAAAGCCAATAGCACTTCTGCTTTCATTGTGTCGGTTGAGAAGAATGTATTGAAGGCATTGCTTGTCGTGAGATCTGGAGGCACTACCAAAGCGGGTGTAGGCCTATCTGTAGAGGTTGTAAAACTGAATGGGGACAGTTGTTATCCGACTTTTGACAAAATGCTTGTGCTTCTCTTCCCTGACATGTGAGTCAATGGCTTTAGAGATTGTTGTTTTTTTTTTTTAAAAAAAGTTAAGGTCTCATTGCGCTTCATAGACAGTGGTCTTTTTCAACCAGCCACGGTACTTTTTTTTTGAAGCATTGACATTAATAACAATAAGGAATTAATATTGTATTACATGAACAAATCATGCATAACTTTTTCCTGTCACAGTTATATATTTTAAATTTCTTTTTGTATGACGTTAGACTGTTTACTTACTAGTTGTAATTAAAATAAAAATATTCTTGCAATTCTGAATGCCTTCCAAACATGTTGCGTTAATTAATGAACTATTAAACATCTCAGATGCTAAAGCCAAGCTGGCAAAACCGAAGTCATCAGCACCATAAACTTAATATAAAACCGTTCAAACATCGTTGGCACCAAAATCACTGTATACTATAGTGTTATATCATTATTAAAATTGCGGACAGCTTGCTCTACAAAAAAGAGCAAGTTGAGGGAGGCGTAAAAATAATTTCACCACGGGGATCAATAAAGTTCCATTTAAAAAATTAATGATACTTAGGAGCCTACAAAATCAGAGGGGGACTAGGTGTTTTAGAGGACTGATGTATACGAAAACTATTTTGGAACAATTGATTAATCCGTTACGAAGCCATTAACTGTTTTACTAACCTACATTGCCTTTCAATTCTTTGGTTTTAAACAGAATGATTATACACTTTATAAACGGTCCCTAAAGGCTAAAATCCGCTGAGAATGATATTTGGAGAAAACCTTTCATAAAGGGACCAACGATGAATATTTTCTATTGAAGAGCTGATTACCCTCTGATAGAAGATTAAATGTCAATGTTTCTTTCCTTTCGTAAGTTAAGGAAAATAACCAAATATCCGAATATGAAACCAACTTTATATTGCAGTCACGTTAAAACTATAAAAACAATATAAATGAATAGTACCTTAATGATATCCTTACTCGGTGACTGAGCACGGACGCTTTTCATCATTTCCTAAGAGCTGTATTTTTAGAACTATGACAACTAGTTGTGTACTGACAGGAAAGTGGTTTAATAACCAGAAAAAAACTGGGTGTTTGTAAAACTCTTTATGCGTGCATTACTTCAATTAACTCAAAACACCCCAAATTATCCTACTGTAAGTGATTGTTATATTCTTAAATCTGAACGTCACCACTAAGTGGTTAGTAGGAGCAGTTTATGAACATTTGTTGTTTAGCCACTTAAGCAGCTCGCTAACAAGATCAGCCCTATTTGGTAACTATAAACAGAAGACCACCTGTCATCAGCAGTACTACCATCTAACATACCTTTCTTTCTCTTGCATCCGGGTTTGGGGGATTGCAGCTTCTTATGCTTCATTCCGGCAAACTGCCTCTGACATTAAAAAAAATAAAAAGAAATTTCCACGGACTACGAGTAAAAACGTCCTCGGCATTTTCTTTCGTCCCGCCGTCATTCACGTAACTGCCGCTGCTTGTTTCCAGTTGCATTGTGGGATGGAGGAAGAAAACGCCTCCGGCCACTACGTTTACTTTATTTACGAGATGCCTTTGTGTAAATGAGGCGAATAGTTTGCACCCAAAGTTTTAAAAGCTTGTACTGTGGCCACTTGGATTTATGATTAGTTAATTCCTAGAAAAAGTGCAACAAAAATTATATATATATATATATATATAGTAATGTGTGCTTTTTGGGGGGGGAGGGGTCGTTATTTAAATTCACTTAAACGGCTGAATTGATATTTCATTCTCCAATAATATACGATTCATGTTAGAGCGATACTGTGCCAGGACAAATACCACTGTGCCGCAGTGAGCTATAACACTACTTTGTAAAACCAGCTGAAGAAAATACACTGACGTTAACAGCGGTTTCCAGATATTATATGTATTAGTTCCGAAGCGTTTCTGTCCTATTTGTTTTCTCTTCCCTCACGAGCAAACACATTACGTCACATTCTCGAGTCTACGTAATAATTTACAAAGCATCATGGGAACTGTAGTTGATTTAGGTTCACAGTCCGTTTGTTTTAATGGAAGTTGTGCCCGTGAATTAATACAGTTCCTAGAATTCCGCGCTTTGACAACGGTGTGGGATGGTACTTTGGCTGTGTACGGAAAAAATTGTCATCTGCAACTTACGTTGGGAACGATATACCTTGTTAGGTGGAATTCCAGTATTGTGGAAAGAAAATAGTTTTATTCATGGAAAAACAATTGCACTTAAATTTATTGGCAACTAGACCACCAATGGCAGGTGGTTTGCAGTCCGGATCTAAAATGCGAATGGGGTGAGTTACTTGTGTATTAGACGAAAGTGATCAGCTGATTAATAATGATACTGGAAAATAACTTCGAATTTATCTTTTTTCGTGTGCTACATAAAATATACCCTAAATATTACCCTATGAATTATCACAGTATTTAAATTTTGCAGCTGTTTAGCTGCCTCCGATGAATTATAACTGTATTGAGAGTTTGATACTTATAGAAGGTAGTTTGATAAATACAGGTCTCGAGATAATCCAGAAGCATCTGAAATCCACACATCTGGTTAATTGTGCTTTACTGGTTCGTAACACCGGAGAGCTGTGTTAAACAGTTATGTAAACTTAAAACATACGACTATATTCCTTATATTCGTACCCTGGTTCGGTCATAAATATCCTTCCTTGCCTGGTTAGAGCTAGGTGGTATGTAACTCATATTGGCACGGAACACCAAAAGTATTGTTACTATATTTAAAGGATTTTGATGTCATCATAATCTTGGTCAGCTTGCAATATGTCATTCCTGATATATTTTGCATCAGCATTTCCTTAGTCCTCTAACTGTGGTAAATATTGAATAAATATTGCAAGTACTTTAATTCACTGGTTTACAGTGATATTCAATGCAAGTATTCAGAAGTCAGGCAATGCACAGTATTACAGACAATGACCTGTTTTTATAAAAAAAAAAAAACCTGATACTAGAATTCCTTCCATACCTGTCCTTTATCAATGTTACAGACCTGGAAGGAAGAAAGACTTTTCCCCGCTGCCCTGGAATAAGTACTTTGAAGCAATGGATGACGTAGAAGTGCAAAATGACAGTAGCAGAGATATATCCTTTTTTGTGTTTTCCTATATCAGTATTTGCTTGAATATTTGCCTGGAACACCCTACACCCTTGTTTGTAACCTTGACAACTCTGTACACTTTTCGTGTTTACAGCAGTGGCTCACAAGGGCCTGTTCTTCTGCTGTTACATGGTGGTGGGCACTCTGCCCTCTCATGGGCTGTGTTCACAGTGAGTTACTCTCCTTTCTCCATGAAGACATGAAGGGGTTCTTTGGTTATCTGTCTGGGCATAAATAATTGTTAGATTGGTGGAAGAGCTAAGAGTAAATGATAGGTTCCTAACCTGTGGCAAGTGAAAGTACAGACATGTTTAGTGCAGCTAGTGAAACATGCTGCTGTCAAAACCAGTGACTTGTTATTTTGGGACGGACAGTGTGGACCCAGTATAAAATCTGTCGGTGTAAGCACTATCTTCATGGCTGTGTTATTAGCCTGCACTGCATATGACTGCTTGTGTCTGTGGATATGCATTTATTTTCTCCAGTCTATACATACTTGATTTATCTTGCATTATATTAGAATTCCTTATTTGTTTGTTTGTTTGTCTTGGCATAATGCACACTCCTCTTTGCTCTTCACCTCTAGTCTGTAATCTGTGCTCGGATCAGCTGCAGAGTGGTGGCCATGGACCTCAGGGGACATGGTGAGGAAGCCGCTCTTCTGGTCGCCCTAACTTTCCTTTTTTTGGTACACTTGTCATCTAATGACTTTTTTGGTAGTAGAACCTCCCACTGTGTACTGTCTTGCTTTCAAATGGGACAACAGTAAATTATGTTCAGACTATCCAAACATAGTGTTGTATGCTCCCCACTGTGAATTTTGATGGTCGATGATAGTTTTGCATTAGCCTAAGATTTAGTAAACAGGACAGTAGGGAAATATGTGTTTGTGTGACAATTTCTGTAGGGATTAAGGGCAGAGAACTATTAAATATTTGAATAGTAACTCTTTACTGTTCTGGGGGTGTGGGGGACTCCTGTACCCTTCAGTGTTAATACAATAGATTTACATGCATGGTATACCTCATATACATCTATACTGTATGAAATCTCTGTGTAGGTATTATAGAAAGATCTTGCACATTAGTAGTCTCGCTTTAGCCATGTGGATTGGAGAAGGGATTTCTGAGATTAGTATGACTGTGTTCATTTGTAATAGGAGATTCAGAAGTAAAAAACCCTGAAGACCTTTCAGCAGAAGCCATGGCCAAGTAAGTCACGCAAGTTCATCTAGGTTGAGGATATTTAGTTATTTATGAAGGGAAAATGGGGTACATGGCGGGTGACAGATTCACCTTTAGTTTGAACAGTCAGCAAGAGTGACGATGAGGCTCTGGCATCATATTTTCCTGGGGATAATGAATTCAACATCTGTTCTGTTTGCCATATGCTGTGGATGCTTTCTGATGTGTTTATTAAATCTTTTTAAGAAAATGTAAATGCCACCAAAATAGCTTTGTTTACACTAAGCAAACCAGAAGGGGCAAGTCAGGCATATTATATATTACTGAGGCTCAGATGATGCACTTTGGAGGGATAAAATGCAAATATGTAACATATAGACAGAATTTGATTTGTTTCTTCCAGGGATGTTGGAAAGGTGGTTGAAGCACTATACGGAGAAAATGCTCCACCAATCATGATTATCGGCCACAGCATGGGTGGGGCAATAGCAGTCCATACAGCAGCAGCCAATCATGTGCCGTCTTTAATAGGCCTTTGTGTGATTGATGTGGTTGAAGGTAATTTCTGTGCTACAAAGGAGTATAGGAATTTTGTGAATTTTATTGTGCTTACATTTTTGTCTATCTGCTTTAGAAAAATACTCTGCTTTTCTGTGCATTTGGGACTCATTGCTGCTCTCAGTACTTCCTGTTACCTTGAAAGATGGAGACCGTAGTAATCATTGCTTTTATGATACAACGTACTTTACAGGCACAGCTATGGATGCCTTGAACAGCATGCAGAATTTTTTGAGAAGTCGACCAAAAACCTTCAAGTCACTAGAGAATGCTATTGAGTGGAGGTGAGGGTGGGAAGCTGGTTGTTCAGTTAAAACATGCATTTTTGTTCATCTTTTAAATTCATTAAAAAATTTTCTACTAAAGTTTATCTCTGTCTTTTATTTTGAATAAGTACCCACCAACATTCTCATGAAATTTAAACGCACAACATCCTAGATATCTTCTTTTTTTGTCTTTCCTTTCTGACAGCGTGAAAAGCGGACAGATCCGAAACATAGAGTCTGCACGTGTTTCCATGGCGGGACAAGTCAAGAGGTAATTAATCATGGCCAGGAGAGCCAAGTTCTGGGGTACAAATCTCTGCGCGTCCATATTCACTGAGAACTATGAGTTTTTTTTCAGGTGCGAGGAGCCTATTCCCAGTCCTGGGGTATCAAAGTGCATAGTTGAAGGAATTATTGAGGAAGATGAGGAGGACGAAGATGGAGGGGAATCTGATCACAAAAGAAAGAAGGAGGATGACCAAGAGGTAATGCTTCCACTATTAATTTCCAGTACTCACAAATACCGTAGAAAAAGAGCAAGCCCATTAGCTTTCTTCATTTTCTGTTTACATTGTGATTCTACAGTTACTGACGCTCCTCTGCTTACAAACTTTCAACTTACGAACTTTCAGACATACGAACGAAGAGGACTGTAAGTCCAAATTGTGTTCATTGGGCTCCCATTTCCAGTCTGCAACGTAATTTTTTTTTTTCTGCGGGTCAATTCCACCTATTACGACTTCTGGCCGCTACTCCCGCCACACAGCAGCATAGCGTGCGTACTCCCAGCATCCTAGTTCTTAGTATTAGCGTATACCCTTAAAGTGATGCCGAATAACAACTTACGGACATTTCAATTTGCGAATGGACGTTCAGAATTTATCTCGTTTGTAAAAAGAGGTGCGTCTGTACTTTATGTACCTCACCAGTCCAAAAATTTTGACACAAATACCAATAGAAAGGTTTATTGAACGTATTAACTATTTTTAAGAATAATTATAAAGACATTACAACTATAAAATAACATTGATGGCGTTAAGCACTGACCAAAAAAAATTGTTTGGGGGGCAGCTCTGTGGGTTGGGACTCAGAAGGTTCCCGGGTCAAATCCTGTGTTCGTCAGAGTTCGTCTCACCATTGGGCCCTTGAGCAAGACCCTTAACCTCAGTTAAGGGACTGGCTGACCTTACTTTCTGTAGTTCCATATGGTTGCCTCCTGGGATGCTTTTCCAACTATCTTGAAGGAAATCCCACCTCTGTTGAGCACCCATTGACTGCTTTTTCTAACTCCTCCCAAACCATTTCTACTGTGTGTAGGTCAGGTGGCCAGGTCATGTGAGTGACACTATCACTCTCCTTTCTGGGCAGCTTGGCGTGTCCAAACTTAACTGGTACTGTACACATACAGCATTTATGATCTGTGCTGTGCACAGGTGAAGAAGGAGTGCTTGTTCACCTGGAGAATTGAGCTCTCTAAGACTGAGAAGTACTGGGATGGCTGGTTCAGAGGTCTCTCGGCCCTCTTCCTCAGCTGCTCCATTCCCAAACTGCTCCTTCTAGCAGGTAAGAACTGTGAAGTGTTTTCCAAGGTCACAAGCCTGATCCCTGTAATATGGATGTAATCCTGGGAAGGCTGATTGTTACACTTTCAATAATGTTTGTGGGAGAGAGAAAGGTACTACTGGTTGAACAGGGTGTATGCGGTCTCATTCTTTCAAATAAACAATAAATTGAGATCCTGTTTTAAGGGTTATTCTAGCATTCCTTGGTACTAAGGGCTAAGAGACTGTGCCATGGAGCTGGCTGAGGTTTTCACAAACATCTTTAATACATCTCTGTCACTGTGCTCTGTTCCTGCCTGTTTAAAAACCTCTATAATAGTGCCATTACCAAAACAGACCACAATAACAAACCTCAACGACTACAGGCCAGTGGCATTAACACCTATTATTATGAAGTGTCTAGAAAGACTGGTGCTGAAACATATAAAGGCTGCTCTCCCACCAACACTCGACCCCTATCAATACGCATACAAAACCAATAGATCAACAGATGACACCATCTCCACTGCTCTTCATACCGTTCTGGTCCACCTGGAACAACCAGGAACATATGCATCTGTCAAGATGGGCCCCCACCACTCCTCCTCCCTGTCTCTCAGTACAGGAGCCATACAAGGCTGTGTCTTGAGTCCGTTCTTGTACTCACTGTATACATACGATTGCAATCCAACCCACAATACTAATGTCATCATGAAATTCGCCGATGACACAACTGTGGTGGGCCTGATCAGCAGTGGAGATGAGACAGCATACAAGGAGGATGTTCATAGATTGACAGACTGGTGTACAGCTAGCAAGCTGATTTTAAATACCAAGAAAACAAAGGAACTCATCATTGATTTTATGAGGAAAAGGGTGGCTCACCAGCCTCTGGTGATAAATGGGGAAGTTGTGGAGAGGGTGTCAACATTCAAGTTCCTGGGCACATACATATTGGAGCACCTCACGTGGACATACAACACAAATTGCTTGATCAGGAAGGCGCAGCAAAGACTATACTTCTTGAGAGTTCTCAGGAAAATCAACCTGCCACAACATGTGCTAGTGTCTTTCTATCACTACTCCATCGAGAGTGTCCTGACCTATAGTTTCTTGGTGTGGTACAGCAGTAGCTCTGCTGCTGACTAAAATGCCCTGCAGAGAGTAATCAGAACTGCAGAGAAAATAACCAACAAACACCTTCCTACCGTGAAAAATATCTTCACCTCCCGTTGCCTCTGCAAAACAACAAATATCATAAAGGACTCATCCCACCCTGCCCACAATCTCTTCCAACTTTTGCCTTCAGGCAGACGGTACAGGACAATAAAACACACACCACAAGATTCTTGAACAGTTTTTACACAAAGGCCATCGCCACCCTGAATGATGCTATGAAGTCATGCATTGGTTTTGGAATGACACAAATTCTTATTTTATGCCAGTTGCTACTTTATGTTAACAGTACAGGGCTGGTACTTTTAAAATTACTGTGTGTGACCAATTTATTTTACTTACTTAATTTAGGCTTATTTATTACTCTATTTATTTATTTAATTACTTATGATTGGAGCCGTATTTTCTTTATGTGGGTGCAATGCAATTTCGTTTTATATTTGTACAATGACAATTAAAGGATTCTATCTATCTAACTAACTAAAGGGCTGGAATTCAAAGTTTTGACTCCTGGCAGTATTTAGCACAATTACCTGATTAACTTACTGAGTTCAGTCCAATAATTAAGGAAGTGAAGTGTAACTAATGGGGAGAGGAATCCCTACTGAGACTGCTGCCCCCATGACAAAACCTTGGATAAGCCACGGAGCTTGAATGAATGAATAACTAATTTTAAACTTGCATTTTGGATTTAGTTTGTACAATACATTTTAATGTGGCAGGTGGGCAAACATTTCAGACAATATTATAAACAAGTATGGCAGTATAGTGGCTCAGTGCAGAGCCCTATTGTCTCATAATAGGATTAGGGGTGCCACCTATGGCTCTGTATGTGCAGTTTACACTCACATTTCGCATGGAGTAAGATTATGTATGTGAGTTTATGTGACTGGTATCCCATGCAGGGTGTACGATTATGTTTGTGAGTTTATGTGACTGGTATCCCATGCAGGGTGTATGATTATATATGTGAGTTTATGTGACTGGTATCCCATGCA
>JAODKF010000042.1:16778049-16788823 GCA_026779585.1 Mormyrus proboscirostris | reverse complement strand
CCCTGAAAATAATTGCACACCTCAGAACGTTCGTCAGCCAATCAGATTCAAGCATTCAACGGCCCCGTAGTATAAGCGGGAAATAATGGATGGGTGGATGGATCTTTATCGTTGGCTATATGCTTTATAACACATCTTATACTTATTTTACACACATTTACTTATTTTATACACACTTTAAAATTCAGAAAACTCATTGCTTCAGCTGTTTTCAATAAATGATAATGGTGTGTGGGGATTGTGGCTCTAAACACAAGCGCGACATGGAGAGAGAGGGAGTCATTTTAACAAAGATTGGCCGTGTTATTCCTTGATTCTTCTTGTCAAAATGCTTAAGATGTTTTATTTTAAATAACACATTGGCCGAAAAAGAGTTTCATTACTTAAAAAACGTTATGGTTAAAGGGGTTTATTTAAAATTACAGGCGTCCCGTTGGTGTCGCCATTTTGAAATGTGTGTCTGTGTGAGTGCATATGCACCAAGTGCTGGCCACTTAGGTCTATCATTTCACCCCGCGTTGTTTACACAGGCCGTTTGCATATGGTTGAGCTGCAGGACTTGCTCATTTCGCCTTTCACACTATTACTCCTAAAAGTTTGCTGGTTAGATGCTTTCTTCAAGCTAACACTAGTAAATACCTTTAAAAATTTTCTTCTTCTTTAATCATGTTGGTTAAATATAACGAGTATAAGGTCGGTCGGTCTATTGTATTTAATTGCTGTAGAAGCTAGTGAACATTGACGCAATCATGCCGTTGAGTGATGCAGTATTGTCTGAGGGCCCAAAGACCACAGGCATCCAATAAAGGCCTTCGGCCTTGTCCCTTATACACAGAGATATCTCCAGCTTCTCGGAATCTTTTGATGATGTTATGCTCTGTAGATGATGAGATTTGCAAAGTCTTTGCAATTTGACATTCAGGAACATTGTTTTTAAAGTATTCCACAATCATGTTGCACATTCTTGCACAGATTGGAGAGCCTCTGCCCATCTTTACTTCTGAGAGTCTCTGCCTTTTCTAAGACATCCCTTTTATAGCTAATCATGTTACATAGCAGATATCAATTAACCTAATTAGTTGCTAGATGTTTTCCCAGCTGAATCTTTCTAAACCTTTGTGCTTTTTCAGCCATTTGTTGACCCCGTGCCAACTTTTTTGGGACGTGTAGGAGGCATCAAATTTGAAATGAGCTCATTTAATGGATAAAGGTGTACAATTTCCCAGTTTGAACATTTATATTATCTATTTTCTGTTGTGAATAAAATATTGGCTCATGTGATTTGAAAGTCTTTTAGTTTCATTTTGTTTATTTTTAGATACATGCAGTTATGTGATAATCCATGATCAGGTTCAAATTTATGAGAATTTCATACCAGTCAGGAAATTCACACATAATACAATCTACATTGGATAATTTATAAATTGAATTACAGTGTACATGCCAGTTATTCACATCAGTACAAAGCACAAAGTGAGTGTTTTAAACATCACCAAATACTGATACAGTGGTACCTTTTCGAACTCATTAGAACTCGAATTTCTTAAATTTAACCAGTTTGCTAAAAAATTACCTAGACTCGATCTGAATCTCAGAAGTCAAACCGTGAAGTGAGACCTAAGATAACACATTTTATACGCGCAGGGAAATGAGTCACGCTGCATATCTCTCAGCGGAAACAACAAAGGGTAACGCTTGTCTCACCTCGCATTCGCTGTGATACCGTCGTGCATGAGTACACAAGCTGAATACATATATTTAGACAGTAAAAATACATTTAGACAATGATAAACTACATTTAGAAATAAAGATCTTATTTTAATATTAATAATAAACCATTAATACACTTAATTATAATAATATTGTCGTGTCCAGCGGGGACTAAACGGAGACAAAAGCGCAGAGGTCAGGATATCAGGGAATACGAGGTTTAATTACAGGTAAGGCAGGGAAAACGCAGACGGACAATACAAAGACCAGACTGGCGAAACAAACTGAAACGCTGATTAAATACATAGGACAACAACCATAAACAGCTGATCACATGGATTCCACACGGGGTTAACGAGGGGGCGTGGCACACGGAAGGCGTTGACAATCGGGGCATAACACATTGTTTAGATACATTTATTTTCTTACTTTAATTTGCTTTGATAAATGTGCTTAGATGTGTTTAGTACAGTATATGCTTTTCATGTTTTGTCCGATTGATTTTGTGTTTAAATGCTAAAAAAACAAAACAAAAAAAAACATTGGTTTTACATTATTTCTTATGGGGAAAATTCGATCAGAAGTCGAATTTTTTAGGATTCGCTCCGGAGTTAGTTCTGAACGGATTCATTTCGAGTTCTGAGGTACCATAATGTACTTTTAGATTGGTTTTACAGAAGTTCTATTATTACAAACAGCACATTAGAAACACCACAGCTTAATCCTCGGTTTATGAGTTGCCATTAGCTTCCTAGGGTAACAGTCTTAATTAAACATTTGTAAATTATAATTTGCTGTTGACCTCTAGTTATTACAGTAACATGACATCAGTGTTTAGCAACACACATATTAATTCAATAATTTGATGTAAGTGTAGCATCCCTAACAGTCTTATTATGGCACTCCCTGAGTTCTTTTAATACTTCCCAAATAAATATGTTTAATTCTAGGTTGCTAGGATGTATAGCCCCTCGGTATATATTAATTAAATGCTTACCCAATTGATTATTTGCAAATCCCTCACAATACAGTCAACAATCACAATTTAAATATAACACAATTTAATATGAATCAGTCACATAACCCAAAAGTCATTAAACATTGGATAAACATAAACCACAGAAAAGATCGAGAATAAAATTTAATCAATTTCACATGAAATTAAATAAATATGGTACCCATAAACTCAACGGTGCAGGCCTGATACTTGGGTGGAAAGAGTAGCTTGTATTCTCACCACAAGGCAAACACGTGTCCTAGAGACCCCTCAATGTGCACGTCCCACGCCGGCTCTCACAAGGTGGTGCGGTAGTGAGCCAAACCACACCAAATCCACCACTGACCCACTCTCGGTCCTCAATAAAACAGTAATGACATATTTCAAATAACACAAACTACATTCTTAACACAACATTTTAAACAAACATCTTGTCCAAGATGGGCACGAACTTGAACTGTTTTATTAACTGGGCTACATAAGGAGTGGACGAGACAAAGGAAATGTAAAGAAAAAGGGTGCCTTTTGGCTTATTTGATAACTCCTCTGGAATGCAAGGGAGAAGGGGGTGTTTCTGAATTAAACAAAGTGCTCTCCTATAACAGGCAAAGTGATAACTATACTATGACACATGTTACATTTCATTAAATGTTTCCTAATAATAATCCTTTATTGTGCCTGTAGGGAAATTCTTTTTATGTCTCCCTCAACTTGCTCTTTGTAGAACAAGCTGTCTGTGAAGGACAGCCACTTTTTGGGGCACCAAAGGGCCTTGCTCAAGGACCCTCAGACATGCTGAGGCTGGGTTTGAACTGGTGACCTTGTGATTACAGGCACACAGGCTTAGCCCACTGAGCCACATGCTGCCCCTACCTCTCTGAGGTAGACATGAGAATATGTGGATTTCTGCGTGTGTATGTATATTTATATAGTTGTTCAGCTGAGGAAGATAGAACAGGCAATAATATTTGAGATACCTTACGAGGGTAACAAAATTATTGAGATCACCTAATGGAACATACCAACACAACTTCAGAGGCACACGGAAGACCATATAATGCTGAGAATTCGGCTAATCAAGTTTTATTTTCACATTAGAATATCATACAATGAAATTCTTGCTGCTCCCAAGTGTCTGACGTATCAGACTGACAGATATAGACAAGATAATTAGTGTAGTTACTGTCAGCTGGGGAAAGGCGTAGCATTCAAATAAGAAGCACCTGCAAGGGAAACTGCAGACAGGATGGGGCTCCAAAAATCAGAAGACCGAGACAGACTGGGATTCCCTCGGAGGCGTGGGTATTGCACTGGGGATTCCCTGTGGTGTCACTGGGGAATCTCTGAGGCTTATCCCTGACGGTAACATAACACCACATGCGGTAGCATATTTTTATGGGGACAATACATGAACACACACTGTGGAAAGTATTAACAGATTTTTTAAGTATTAACTGAATTAAAAAATAGAACTAAACAAAGTAACTGACATGGGCAAGATTATGTCGATTAGAGGTTCTGAAAGTCGGTTTTGATTAATTTTCAACTAATTGTCCAGCCCTACCCAGCCCTAATGATAGCATTATATTACAAAACTGTTTAATTCTTCAGCATTTTTCCAAAATGTGTACTTCAGTGTATAAAATCAAAAACTGTGTATTATTTTACTCGACGAAACAGTATTTGATGAAGATGTCAACACTCTCCAGACTACCTATTTGATAGATTAAAATCTGACCAAGCCATTCTATTTTTATGCAATGTAATTAGACCAATCCAACTCTGCCTTTGCCATTGTTGTGTCTCTTGTGTCCTTATAGAGCGAACATTCACTTTTTTCTTTTCCTTCAGCCAAACTCTGTCCTGAGGGATGGACAAGGTTTGGGACACAGTTGTATTACATCTCCACTGAGAAAAAAACCTGGCAGGACAGCCGACAGGACTGTAAAAATAGAGGAGGAGATCTGATTATCATCAACAGCCAAGAGGAACAGGTGGGAGAGGAAAGTAGAACCAAGTGATTAATCTGCATAATGGAAGCTGAAGTATTGTACAATTTTAGCAAGAAAAAAACTAATTAAAATGTAACACCAGTCAATAGCTGATGAAAAACAATTATTTAGAAAAATTAAATGTATGCTTCCCAAGAAATAGAAATAGAATTGATTCCAAGACCTATATCTATGGTTAACATTCAAATTCCTTGATTACTGTAACTGACTGCTGAATGTTCCAGTAAAACATCATCTCCTGTTTTTTGCCTTCTTCAGAAATTAATAATACAGTGGTTCTTTGTTTCTCAAATGTGTCACATCTTGTATAATTCGGTTCTCAACCATATTGTTTGGTAAAAAATGTCTTGGTTGCTAAACATATATTAAGTTCTCGACCAATCAATCCCTTCGCACTAAAACCTGCATGACAAAGAACACATCTTTTTATGCACAAAGGAGAGAACGTGTGCATTCTCCGCTAATGCTCATATAGTGAATATGCTGTGAATATTCTTGTGTTTTTTCTTTTGTTGCTATTATTTTGTTTTTAAACAAGCAACCATGGGCCCTAAGAAGGTTAGTAATACAGCAAACCAAAAATGGAAAATTGTGAGAACCACGACAGGGGTTAAAAAGAAAATAATTGCAAAGTATGATCGTGTGTCTGATCTCGCTACAAAGTATGGAATGGCGAAATCATATTTTAAATTTATTTAAGGGTTTTGTATATGTATATGTGGGATTTAATGTTTTTATTTATGGTTTTTGCATTAGGGGGTATTTCTGCAGGTTTAAATAGGCAATCATTTGGGGGACTGGAACAGAGTAATCCAATTTATATTATTTCGTATAGGAAAAATCGATTCGGTTTTCAACCAAATCAGTTTCAGGCTTTTGGAATAAATTACATTTAAGAATTGGGGTTCCACTGTATTAGAGAGGAAAGAGAAATTGTGAAAGGATTGACCCATACACTTTATAATTGTCTTCATCTGATTCTGTTCCAGTTTAAGAAAATGTAATTGTAGAAAAATATTTATCTTTTCATTCCTTTTTCCACTAAGTACATTATTCATCAAATGGATGCCTGGATTGGTCTGACAAAAACTGATCATGAAGGAGCCTGGAAATGGGTGGATGGGACACCACTGACCACAAAGTAAGAGAGGTTATATTTGTAACATCATTAGAGACAGAGAAGGAGATGCGGTGATGAAGTTCATGCAAGATATGTCTCATCAGGGCATCATGTGTGTGAGTGTGTGTGTGTGTGTGTGTATATATATATATATATATATGTATACACTCCTACAAAGGGAAAACTAGCTAAGCATCATACCTGATAATCTTTAGTCTATTAATGTGTTTCTACTAAAACTATGAAGGAAATTTCAACTGAAACGGGGTCAGCCAGTCCTTCGAGTGTTTGGGGCTGAAGGCTGCGCTCAAAGACCCATCAGTGAAATCACTATGTCAAACCACAGAGCCACACATCACCCCCTAGCTGGACAGTAGCAGCAATTGGTAAAGCAGAAATAATTCCTTCGCCTTTGTTTGATGCTGATTATTTTAGTTGTTTTGTTTGTTTTTTGTTTGTTTTTCAGTTACTGGAGGGAGGGAGAACCTAATAACGATAAAGACGCCTGTGTGCATAATGTTGCAGGAAACGATCCCCTACAGAGCTGGAACGACGCCGGCTGCTTCTGGGAGAATTCCTGGGTGTGCGAGAAGGAAGCTTAGTCCACAGACACTGTCACACAAAGACACTCAAACATACATACAAACACAGGCATACTCACATACAAAAAGACACACTGAACGAAATACATGCAAACACTCACACAAGCCCATACATGGACACACCCATAAATACACACACCAGCACACATATTTTAAATTCAAATATCAACACTGTTGTTAGGGACTAGTTTGCATCACTCCAGTAAGACGTGACCTTTTGAAATTTATGATAGCTGAATTGCTTATAATACAAAATATTGATGAGTTGTATTGCAGTGACTGATTATAAATGTTGGTTATCAGCATATTCAGGTCTATACCCTGGATCATGTGGTAATATAAAATCAGTTAATCGGTTTCTTGTCTAAGCATGAGACCAAGGACTTGATTGTAAAGGGAGTATAATGACTGGACAGCGAGAGGACCCACGAGCTGGAACGTAAAGTTTATTTTCAAGCTTGTAGTCCAAGACCAAGCAGAGTAGAGCAGATAGCAGGTAGATCAAAAGCAAATAAATGCAAGGTGTAATCCAAACCCATATTCAAAGCACAAAAAAAAATCAGTATAATTGGATTGTATTAATTGGACTGTATGCAAGATATGTTCTTAAATTCAGGGGAGAGGATCCAAGAGCAGAACTACAAGTTTATTTCCAGATTCATAGTCCAAGAGCAGGCAGAGGGCTGAAAAGCAGTTAGGAAAAATAGACGCAAACAAATCCAAAATATAATCCAAATATGTAGAACAGACATAGCAAGAAGTAAACAGAGGAAATACTGGGGAAATAATGAAGGAAAGCAGATCATGGTTTCTGGGGCGTCTGGTATTCAACGGAGGCTGGGAATGGCTGCCTGGATGCTTGGTTTGGTGGAGGCATGATAGGGAGACTCAACCAAGATTGAGCAGTGAGGTCTAGTGGCTAGTTATTTGATTACTTGTATAGCCACCAAAGCCCTTTCGGTTCTGGTGCTGTGAAGTGGTGAAAGCATTAATGAATTCATCATAAGTGGACTTCTTGTCTGTCAGTGGATCTGCATCAGTGGATCTGCAGCCAGATTATAATACATGACAGGTAGTACAATTACCAATGTAAGATCATTGACCTGTTTCAGACTGTTTGAATTCTCTGTTATACTTCACCGAAAACAAAACACTGATCGTGAAGACTACTGGAGATGTTTCTCATGGGCAAACATCCTGTCATATAATAGAATACATAGAATACAATTTCTGGATGCGACTCAGTTATATCGATATACTTATCCATCCACTTGTGTAATGTAAAGACACAGGGAGACAGCAGTTGAGCTTCACCCTGGGCAGAAAAATACGAGGGGAATAAGGGCGCACATCATTTTATTTTCAGTACTGTCTTACTATTTTGTATAATGTCGCAGTTGTCGATTGGTGAGTGTGTGACAAAGTCACCCAACAATAACATTCGCCGGGGGGGGGGGCACAGTAGCACTTTAAATAAATGTAGAAGGGTGGAGATTGGTCACACAGTCTGGATTAAATTGTATTTTGATCCAGACATGGAAATATGGGACACAACATTTTGTTTTTCCATACAGGGCAATCCCGTAAAATACAAGCTGGATGGAAACTGCTCATAGTTTTATTAAACAATGTTAAATGAGGTCCGTTTTTAGAGATGGCCACTGGGCTTTAGCCGGGGTAAGCCTGTGCATTAAAGTGTCCCTGGCAACATAGTGACAAATCAAATGAAAATCAAATCAAATCACTTTTATTGTTACATCATTAGAACAAGTGAACTAACGAGTCAAAGTCTTGGGTCATGTGTTTCCAATCAGCAGCACAGCACAATAAATAAATGCAAATGAATCCCAATGCCTGGATATAATTATAGTAACAGTATAATACGATTACATGTTATGATGCAACCTCTATTGCTGCAATATGTCTGCCTGAGTGTTTGTTCCATTTTGTGTTGGAAAATGAGGGGTGGGGGGCAATACTGTATACATTTGTTTAAATATATACCCACCATGTATTGTATATGTATATCCACAATTATGTAAACATCATTCCTTTGTAGTCACAGCTAAATACTGTATGCAAATTTACTTATTTACAAATGCCTTGAATGTACGATCACTGAATGCTTGGACACTGTCCTGTCCACAGTGCCTTGTTCCTTTACAATCAAGTAATGATTTTGCTGTAATAAATCCTTATATTCTTATTGCATTCCCTCTGTTTCCTATGATCCCCAGTGGTGGAGGGTTCTGTCCCCCCACCCCTGAACCTGATTCTATGGGGAGACACTACAGACTGACCAATGTGTCTTGGGATGCTGATTTTGTTATTTTCACATTTATACTGAGTAGCTGTCTAAGCCCACATTTACAAAAACCACACTCACCCTGACCCTCTGGCAAATGGTGCCCACTATGCCGCAATAATGGGATCTAGAAACACCTTTAATTCCCCCAGAGCCTTCTCTTGCCTAAATAATCCCCCCACTAACCCATGTATGCAGCTTTCATATTTTTATACATTGCCTTTTCCATGTCCTTACATCTGTCATCCACCCATAGCATGCTTAGTTCTTCGTTAGAAATATCATTGACATTCACTTATTTAGTAGATGGGTTTATCCAAAGTGACTCTGTGGAAGGAATTTGACGGAAGTCGAAGAGTTTAAGAGTCTGACAAACTTTATTACCTGTTGCCAAAATTTTGGGGAACAGACACTCAGCAATTTTTCATGCGTCTTGTGCTCTGCTCCCCAAAATTTTGGCAAAAGGTAATAAAGTTGGTCAGACTCTTAAACTCTTCGACTTCTGTCAAATTCCTTACACAGATATGGGGGCTCGTCCGGGATCGGAGACAGGGAGCAGTCAGAGCGCACGGACGGCGAGGACCGGGGTGTCCTGTTAGAGGGGACCCAGCTGGTGAAACAGAGTTTGAAAAACAGATGGAAAAGTATAGTCGGCGAGGGTTAGGAGAGAGACGTACATGTCGAGATATCGCAGAAACAGAAATAAGAGAGGACTTTAAAAAGGATTGTGCTAAATGGTTCAAACTAACAGGTGGGCGTTGGCCAGTGGATATATGTAGCAATGGTAAGAGAGCTAGAGGAAGAAAGGGCAAGTAATAAAGGACTGCGGTGTAAATTAAATAAAGAAACAGCGGAACTAAAGGTTGAAAAAGCCAGAAGCGAAGCCCAAGAAAAGTCTTTAAATATGGTATTGCGCAGTGATTTTCAAAAGAAAACAAAGAAGAGACAGGAGGACTGTTGTCTGTACCCTCTGCTGCCAAACTCCCCTCCCTTGCCCCCTGCTTATCACCAAGCACGCAGCTGCACAGGCGCTTGCAGAGGCCTCTGCCCCTCCTGTGGAAGAAGACACAGAAGAAGAGGAGGAAGTAGCGAGAGGAACTGAAACCACATCACAGCAGCGGAGGCAAAGTCGGAGACCGAGAGAGAGATCAGCCGCTGGCTCGACCGCCATGTCCCTGTCACATCAGTACCCCTTGGTGGAAATGCCTGACCCAAGGGGGCCTGATGCCGACGGAGCACAGAGGTGGGTGTACGTCCAGCGCAATTGGGACCTTGCCGAGTTAAGAGAAGTGGTTAACTCCCTTCCAGATCCACGCGACGTTGGCGGAAAACAGTTCTGGAGTAAGGTGTTGAACCTGGACAACATCTATCAACCACGCGGCACAGAGTGGGTCCAGGTACTGTGGATGAAGTTGAAAGGAGAGTGGTCAGCAGTGCAAGGCGACTTCCTGGGAGGAAGAAGAAGTGATGCTGAATACCAAGCTAAATGGACCACCCCGGGGGACAGAGTGAGGCAGAAGTACAAAAGAAACCCGGATTGGGGAAGAATTCATAAGGAAAAGCAACGAGAAGGAGAGACTGTCACCCAGTGGGAGCATCGACTAGAACAAGCCATGTCAGATTATTCTGGCATTGAAGACGAGAACCAACCAGACCTTGTCTGTCACTGGACTGAAGCCAAACATCCAGCAAATGGTAAAAAACACCTGTATTGAATGGCATCAGGCTACTCTAGATGACATCTGCCGACATGCATTTCATGCTGAAAGCACTCTGCAAGAGCATGGGGAAAAGCAGAAGCAGCAGCTGGTGATGGCGCAACTTCAGTTCTACAATCAGAACAGCCCACAGAGAAGAGGACGAGGCAGAGAAAGGCAAAAGACGCAGAGGTGGGCTGAACAGAAGTGCAAACCAGTCAGGACAGGAAGAAGGACAGGGATGTTTCCTGTGCGGGCAGGGGCGCCGCTAGCAATTTTGGGCCCTATGACAAAATATGAGGTTGGGCCCCCCTACCACACCCATTCCGCT
>JAODKF010000042.1:16754146-16776940 GCA_026779585.1 Mormyrus proboscirostris | reverse complement strand
TGGCCAGGGAACTGTACAAACGTGTGTAAGAAGCGTTTCAGTGCCAGACATACTGTGCGAACGGCTCTACACACAGTAATTTTTGAAAATAAAAGATTCTTTGTTTGGGTAATGTTTATTAATTTGATTACTTGGAAAACACTCAGCAACAACTATTTACATGAATATATGTGGCAAATTATCCTTAGCGTTTCTTAGATGTTCAGTACAAATTTCTTCCCAGTCCAGTGAAAAATAAACAACTGGTGATGCTTAAAATACACATAACAAGAATCACAAATAGACTGAGAGGGCAAAACTTCAAAATTCATAACCAAAGGTTCCGCAAGGTCCCATGAGTTTAATGGAAATTTTCACGTTTTCAGGAAAATCCATGATACAAAATTGGGAGGTCTAGGTGAGTTGGTATGAAATGACCCTTAACTCCGTCCTGGACTGAGCAGCCTTCATGTAATGTGTCATCATTCTCCACCACCATTCCTGTGTAAGTTCCACCAGACGATGGCAGCATTCTGAAATATCAATGATATAATATGGTCGGGGTGGAATGAATAAACAATGAAAAGCAGAATTAAACTTGTGGATCTTAGAGAGGCAAAAAACATTCACAGATGATCTACTGTATAACCACTTAGAAGAAACATTATTAACGTCAAACATAATGTACAGTCATACCTCAATTTAAAAATAAAAAAAAATTAGTAGTGCATGGCGCTAGGGGATAGGGTAAGTCTGACCCACCCCCTTTCTCATCACCCTATGCGGTCACCTCCCCCTTGGTAAGTGTCCACAGCTATGAATTGATTGTGATGTGTGAAAGGTAGGAGGGGCTCAGTCTAGGAAGGCAGAGGTATGAATGCCCAATTATTTATCTAAAGACTTTAATTAAAAAAAAACCAAAATGCGTCTATCTCCATTTCCTCCACAACCTGCCTCTCTCGCTAATCCGTAATGCTGTAATGTACTATTTTGTACCACAATGGTACAACACAAGTTATGAGATTAAATGCCTTGAAGTATATTTATTCATCAGGGATATAGCATTTGTTCTGTCCTAAATTTAATTGCAAATTATAAATGTTCATTTAACTCTACCACAGAAATAACCCATACATGAAGGCTTCATCAGTCCTTAGCATTCTGCCCTCAAACCTACATACTCGGCAAAGGTTCTGACAAACAGCTAACAATAAAGCAGCACACACAAGTTTTCCTTTTATTGCGCTTTTTGTAAAACAGAGGAAAACACAAAAAAACATTTAATCAGATACATTGAAGTTCCGAAACAATTCCCATGATAATTTAACCTGTGGCTAACTAACATAATCAAAGCACTATAATATATTGCTGAATTAAATTTGGTAACCAAATAAGTATTGCGTTGAATGTATCAATACACAGCATGGGTGGCCAGTCTTATCCACAAAGGGCCGGTGTGTATGCGGGTTTTTTGGATAACCTTTAGGTCAGCTATTCAAACCCAGGGGTGAGGACTCTTCAGCCAATCAGTCCTCTAATTAGTAATCTAATTAGGGAGTTGCCGTGAACACCAGCACACACAAGGGCCAGTCTTATCTGGCAATAACCACTGCGCCATTGTACATGTTTTAAGTTAAAGACATGGCAGAATACAGCTTTTTGCAAAATTTTCCTCTCTGGCAGCACTTTGGACATGTTGCCAATCCATTACAGGAGACATAGAGGTGCACACTATAGGCAGATGGGCAATTAGGAGGCTAGCATGTCATTGGGATTAGAGGGAAAAACCTGCAGAGCATGGGGAGAACATACAAAGTGCACACTCGCAGAGCAGTGGTAGGATTCAGGTACCCCTCCCTTGTGGTGTGAGGCACCAGTGCCACTAACTGGGCCCCCATACTGCTCTTTAAGGGTAAGTCACTTCAAAAAATATTGGGATATCCTTAATTTAGCAAGTTAAAAAAAACTGTATGTAAGTATAAAGTTATATTGTAAAGCAGTCCAGATGAGGGGCACCAGTGCATTTTGGATTTTTTTCTTAAACAAACTGTTAGAAAAAAGTTGACTTTGATATATTGCTCATATTTCAGCAACAAATAACTTGCAATTACCATTTCTGCTTTTTTAGAGAGGAGGACATTTCAGGCATGTCACAACTAAGCATTTTTTGTACAATGTGGGCGATGCAGAGCATGTGGGAAAGGCAACTGTGTGTAGAGCCGTTCGCACAGTATGTCTGGCACTGAAACGCTTCTTACACACGTTTGTACAGTTCCCTGGCCATAAACCTCTGCGTGTTATTAAAGAGGAATTCCACAGAGTGGCAGGTTTGTCCTTTGTAGTAAAATTCAGAAGCGAACAAGAGGCTTTTCCTGCTTGTATTTTCAGCTTATTATGGGAAAAAAGCAAGTTTTGTTAGGTTGCAGAGCAAAATCTTCTCTACTGTATGTCTTCTGAAGAGAAATAAACAAAACTCCCTAGAGTACAATTACAGTAAATGCATATACATAACAGACGTATTAATTATTAACAGTTAATCCCTGAGTAGAGAAATTTGAGTGTTTGTGTTTGAGCTTTTTCTACAAGAGCTCTTTTATTTTACAGTAGATAAAAAATGGAAGCCATTAACCTGCATTTTGCAGCTCACCATAGCTCTTAGTTAAACATTAAGACTTGTTTTTTTAATTAACAAGAAAGGCGCATGCATTTTGAAAAAAATGGCAAGATTTTTGTGCATATTTTTACATGATAAGTAAAAATGTAATTTTAAATTCATATTTTTTCATATTATAGTTTTGCATGTAATACCACAATTTTTTTAAAAAATCATTTATTATTCAATCTCATGGTTTATGAATGATACATAACATACTGTACCAGCACTGTAAGGGAAATCCAAAGTATGTCATACAGAACACACTGCTCACTGTATTTTTCAGGAACTGATGATATTTATACAATTTTACTTATACTTACAGGGCAGCAACTTACCAAGAAGCTATTTTCATAGAATATGTACCACATTTTGAGAATTTAGAGATGTTTTTTTTGTCTTGTAAATCCCTCACATAGAAATAATATTGTCAATGTTTTAATAACATGTAGTCCAAGTTAATCATTACATATATATAAACATAAGGAGTGGCAAGGTGGCTTAGTAGGTAAACCCTGCATAGGTTAAGAGGTTACAGAAAATGTGATGCATGGATATGAGATCACGGCCCAGCAATGGGTTGGCGCTCCATGCTGGGTTGTTCCCTGACTTGTGCCAGTAGCTTCCAGGGTAAGCCTTAAAACATTAGCAGAAATATAGAATTTGACCTAATCCTGACCCTGTTTTCTCAATTGCACTGTACTTTGAATAAAAGTTAAATAAGTAAACATATCGGTTATGTATTTGCATTAGATTTGGAAGTCCCCTGATCAAGAACCGGCCAGATATTTTTATTCATCCCAAAAAATAAATTGTATTTTAAAGCCAGGAAAAACTTTTTATCTCTTAGTCCATAAATAAGAGAGCTCAGGCAGCGTGGCAAGATTAAAAACAAGACAAAGTTGGAGTATCTGACATTCACAAATAGCGTTATATCAATTTCCATGACAGCTGATTCAATAAATGGACACCAGAACTGGATGAAACAAAGAACCAGCTGAAAGGCATGAAGAATGACTGTCCTGAGACATTTAGAGGCAGACTTCTTGCTTTCAGCAGAGGCCAGTCTGGCGGCGACCACTATTTTGATGTAGGTAAAAGTAGTGATGGCAGACAATATCAGAAAATACAGCTGAGATATTCCTGTTCTTAGGAGGCTGTGCCAACTGCTTACATCCATGACATACAAATTGCAGACAACTGAGGAGTACCAAAAGCTGAATGGGGCCACAGGTAGTAATGTAAATAATTCAGTCAATGAAGGTATGAAGCTGAACAGCCACACTAAGAGAAGGCCTATCAGCCTGGTTTTGGGGTTGGAGATGTCAGCATGTCTTAGAGGCAGGCAGATGGCCACATACCGCTCCAGGCACATGACTACTAAGGTCAGGGGTGTGCCATAACTGAACCCATCCATGAACACACAAAGTATGACACACAGAATGCTGGCAAGTGGATACTGGAAATAAGTACCAACAACAGCCAAGTCTGTCATCACCATCAAAGTGGAGTCCAGGAAAAGCATCTGTGCAAACAAAATGTACCGTGTGTCAGTTCGAAATACCTCCTGTCTGATAAAGGTAAATATCATGAGAGAGTTGACACAAAGTAAAACTCCTATCAGCCCCTGCACTACCACCAACTTATTATTTAATGATGAGTAAAAAATCAGTATAGAGCTGGAAATGCTTGTGTTTTCTGTCATGTTTATTTCCATTTTGTTTTTCCTAAAATAAAAAGAGGAAAGAGTTATACATTTGAATAAGCATGCAGGCTCTTTTTGGATACACTTTCATTAAATATAGTAAAGTGTGAATATTCAGATAATTCTAATACAGATACAATTATTCTTATTGCACTATTACATCTATTATACAAAAACAATATTTATTAATCAATATTCATATTTTAATAACGGTTGTAAGGTGTTATTAATGTATTAATAAGAACAAGAAAATTAACATTTAAATTACTTTTATGACAAACCTCATCTGTATCCATGTTTTTACATACTTTTGAAATATTAGGAAAAACACCAAACTTACGAATGAAGTATCCCTGTTAAAGAGTTTAAATGTTAATTTAACTTTTAAAGCATATGGCTATTGAATGCACAATACTCGTTGACAACATTGCATCTACCATCCCTTTATATGTTGCAGCTGAACATGTAGTTCAACTGTATCATCTTGAGATTTTTGAGCCATGGGAACAGTTGCATCACTGTTATATTGCATAACAGGAACCCAAAATGAACTTGGTATCTGTGGGTTTTAGTGCTGATGCAAGTTACAATAAAAGTTCTAGATAATGAGTTTTCAAAAAAATACCATTTATTTTGTACTGGGTGCAGTAAAGGTTAATATATATAGATGTTCTATCCAGAATCAAATTACCCATTATTACCCAAATAAAACAGTTATATGTGTCTACATGATTCTATTTATAATCAGACAGAAAAGGTTAAACTGTAGTTTGTCTATAGTTATCTATAGCTAGTGCTAGAAAGTATGGTACCAGGGGACCAATCCATTTTCTGTAACCGGTTGTCCTATGTAGGGTCATAACTATTGCCTCAGGAAATCATTAAAAATCAGTACGTGAATGAATGTTACATTTTATATAGTGCTTTTCAAGACACTCAAAGCACTTTAACGAAACGGCCAGAAGTTGTACTACTGTAGGTGAAATTGGCACGCAGAAAAATAAGTTGATGTTGCGAACAGGAAACGGGAGCCCAGTGAACACAATTTGGACTTAGAGTCCTCTTTGTTCATATGTCTGAAAGTTCGTAAGTTGAACGTTTGGCGTCTGTATGTTACAAGTGTTTGAGAGTTGTAAATTCCACTTTTAATCTTTGTTAGATTAGAAATTAGGAGGTGGGTATAAACCATGAGGAATAATGAAAGCAGATGGCCTACTCTGTATTCTGCATATGATCTGATCTCACTTAACTGGAAATTCAGCTCAGCTAAAACAGCTAAAAGCAAAAACACAGATAGAAGCCTATGGAGATACTACAGGTGCATTAAAAATTCCATTCAATTCCTGATATTTCTGACAAATAGTGTTCTGGACATCGCCACTTCAAAATTTATGTTCCAATAAAGTGAAATATGACTCATTTGAGTAATGCAAGTTTCAATCCGTATTAGATTTCCTGCTGGAAGAAAGAGTCATAGGGCAATAAATTGTCATTTAGATGATTATTTATGTCATTTAAATGATTATTTAAATAATGCCAGCAACCATTTGAATTATGTGTCAAAGTAGCCCATTAAACTCAGTGGGAGGGCTCTAAACAAAACCGAACTTCCGATTCACAAGACAGCTAACTGTCATGATCTGAGACGATCTGCCCAGTCCTGTTCACATTTGGCCTGCAGAGGTCACTGCCGGCCATCCTTTGTTCCCCTCTGGTTTACGCGCAGCTTATTCCCATTACTGGCGTTTCCTTATGTGTGATTACTTGTTACGGGCTCCACCTGTTACTCATTGGTCTCAATATCCAGCTGTGTATATTTGTGTCTACCCTTACCTGATTCCCCAGCTTGGTCATTGCTGTCCACCACCAGTAAAGTCTATTCATGTGTGTCATGCCGTGAATAAAACAAAACAGTCAACATGCGGATCATCCCCGGGTTGCTGTCGTCACACAAATGGACACCACTCCATATACGTTTTGGAGGTACCGATACATTTGGTCAGATCGTATATGGATTATGGATCAGATTAAACAGATTTAAGACGAATCTACCAGGATCCAGTTAAAATTAGGGTTGTATCTTCCAAATCCATAACTGATCTGCGAGACTGGATGTTGCTCATCTAGCTAAAATGCGGTGCAGATACATGTGTAGTAGTCCAAAACAAATTTTCTACCTTGTTGAGTATTTTTTTTTTTTTTTTTGCTAAACTACAAACTATATATGTAGTGAAACAACATTAGCATTTTAAACTTGGATTAAATACCATAACATAATTTCCCTTTAATTACCCTATAAATGCACACAATAATAAGTCTTTGAATACAAAATAAGAATAAGACATTATAAACTACCATATTTAAATAATTACTGAACAATTCAAGTGAAAAGAAAACAAAAACATTTACATAAACATCTATTTAGGCCTCTGGGGATGGAACGTACATACTGCTTCCTGCCAGTTCTGTCAGAGGCCAGCTGCTTGACAGCTTAGCCCTTTTGAGGAAAAGCAAAAGCAATAAAGAAAAGCAATTATTTTCATATTCTTTTACGGATTTATTCTCTTGTATGGCTCTCATATGAATCCATATCCAAGCAGACCCAAAGCTGCTGGAAATTTAGTAGGAAAAAAACAAAGATGAAGATATTTACTTGCTAGAAATAGCAAGTAAATATTATTTATAAAACACATTATATGTACAGTGGATGCTGTACAGAGTGAAACTGTAAAATACATACACAAGAACAATTAAATACCAACAAAAATCAATAACAGCCAGAGAGACAGCAAGGACCAAACGCAGATTTACAAGCAATAAAACCAAACGACTAGAGTGCTGAGAAGGCCAAGGAATTCAGGTAAATTTCCAGCCTTGATTTAAAAACAGTAATAGGAAGAACACTTTTTATGTCTGAAGGCAGCTGGTTCCCCAAAATCGAAGCAGTGACTGTACAGGCCCTGCAACCTTTTTGTTTAAGGCAATCTAGGGACCTGAAACAGGGCTTTGCCATTAGATCTAAGTGACCTGGGGCTGGATGAGGTCAGTGAATGAATGAGGTTGGTAATACATGATGTCTCCTGCCCGCTGAGAGCCTTAACCCATCAATAAGATCTTACACTGAGGAACAATGCACATGTTTTGGATTTTCAGGTTAACATTGTCTGTAATACTGTAGTTATTCATCATTATATTGTATCTGTATAATATGCTATTGGAGCAACACGCTAATGGGTTAATAGCTCTAAAACTAAACACGATAGGCACATCTAGGAAACAATGCACACCTCTTGGATTTTTGGTTTATCTTTGCCTGTAATAATCCATAATTATCTATGCGTTAATCGTAGCCTACGGTATGCGTAAACTGCCCCTATGTTTGAGTTTACCAACTACTAGAAAATAATCGGCTGCACCACGCAAATAGTTTCAACAGAATACTAAGTGGTAATGGAAATTTTACACTTCCTTATCATTAAGTTGTAAGGTCCATCATAACAAAACAAACAAAAAAAAAGATTAAAAGTGGTGAAATTGGCACAGATGTAACCTAGCTAAAAACTTTTTTTGTTTTTAACATGCATTAATATTAACATTATATCTTGTTACCCTTTCTGCTAATTTAAGATAAAATAATGTCGCCAGCTTGATAGCCTTGCCAGCCTTAGTCTAATGTTAGCTGGCAAGCTATAATACTTCTTGCCCTATCGTTGTTTATTTCGGTGGGCCCTGTTTGTATTCCTTGAACTTGCATCTCATGTAGCAGAACAAATGTTAAGCACCTACATAATCGTCTATCTAGCTTTACCACTAAGGAATTACCACAATTTTGATAAACACACTGATAGTGTAACAGACCTTAGTTGATTTATGATATGTATAGACCCCCCCCCCCCCATATGAACCGCAGATTAACTGCAAAATGTAGCCATGATATTGTAAAATAGTTCCATTCACCCATCCATTTTCAGCTGCTTATATGGGGTTGCTTTGTGGGGGTAGTAGTCTAAGCAGGGATACCCAGGTCTCCCTCTCACCAGTCATTTCCACTAGCTCCACTGGGGGAATCCCAAGATGATTCCAATCCAGCCGAGAGATATAAGGCTATGTTTGGATGATCTAATGCAGAGCGTAAAGAACAAAGCAGAACTAACAGCTATGGGCGTCTCCAAATCCATTTGGGATTTTGATAACAGAAAAACCAGACTTTGCAAGGTGGTAAATGTTGTCCTAATTCCCTTAATTATTCAGAGGCGTGTTTTGGATGTACCAAGTAGAAGCTTGAACCACTTTGACTGACTCCTTTCAATGCGGAGGAGCCCCTCTCAAATGTCCGAGCTCCTCACTCTATGGCTGAGCCCAGACACCCTACAGAAGAAACTCCGCGATCTCATTATTTCTTTCATTACCCAGAGCTCATGACCACAGGGAAGCGTAGGAACATAGATTGACTGGTAAACTGAGAGCTTGCCTTCCGGCTCAGCTCTCTCTTCACCATGACAGAACGGGACAGTGTCTGCATAATTGCCAATACTGCACTATGTCAGGGTCAGTGCTGTCCAACCTTGTCCTTTGTGTCACCCGCCTGTTTGGCCAGCAGGTGTTGCTGGCCAGCCTTTCCCCCTCCTTGTCTCTTGACCTATCAGCCCCAGTGTGCTGTTTTCCCTGTTCTCTGATATGCTGCATAGTTTAGTGGGTTGAGTGTGCAGTTTAGGGACTGTTTCTCCTCTGGTCAGGAGTTCCAGGCTGGCAAGAGGGAAGCCTCATCTGTTATTTGCTCTTTTTTTGCTTTCTATTTCCATGGTGTTTATTTTCCATTTGTTTCCCTGTCTCAGGTTTGTAATTTATCCTGTTCTCTTCCAGTCCTTTTTGTATTTTTGTTCCTTGTTATCTAAGTCTCGTCTTCCTGGTTTGTGTTTTCTAGGTTCACACTCACACGCCTCAGTGCAGGCCTGATAAAGCCGACATCATCTTGAAAAAACAGAGACTCGATCCTGAGGTCATCAAACTGGACCCCCTCTACCCTTTGGCTATGCCTAGAAATTTTGTCCATATATGTTATCAGAATTGGTGACAAAGGACAATCCAATACCCACCGGGAACAAATCTGTCTTACTACTGGCAGTGCAAACCAAACTCTCGCTCCATTTATGCAGGGACCTAATCACCCGTAACAGTGCCCAAGCCATGCATTGAGATGAGTCCGACTATATCTAGTCAGTATCTCTATACCTCCTGCACCAGCTCATGGTTCTTTCCTGCCAGAGAGGTTACCACTGCGTCTTTATTTAAATTTGAAATAATCTTTCAATGCAATGAAAAACTGTATGGATTCAATAGGATTAGTCATGGAATTTTTTGTGGAATCCCTACATCCTACTCATGACAAATGCTCTTCATATGTCTAATAGCAGCTTATTTTCCCGAGAATTTATTTTGTGATCTTGCAAAAACAACTTTGGCTATGTTGCGATCATGAGAAAAATAAGTTGTGACCTTGACATAAGACAGAAAAACCTTGTGATGGGTGTCCTTTATCGACTTCTGTACAATGCAGAGTTGCAGTGATAAGATACAGATAAAGCAGTTTGTGTGTACATGTGAATGGGGCATGTTAAAAATTCCATGCTTTGAGTTTTCTTTAATTTCTTTAAATGGAAAGCAAAGTTGTCTTTTTTTTTGCTGATCTGAAAAATGATCCAATCTGTGACTCAAATACCTGTGATATGAGCTGAAGTGTGAGTTTTGTGATTGATTGTACCCCTAATCCATATCTAGCAAGCTATCTAGTGAACACACTTCCTACATTGTACTGCTGATGGTAGCACATCATGGATTTCCATTGCCGCTGTGGTTGGAATACTCCTCACAAATCCAGGTAGAACAAATCAGTAGCTATGTTTAACCCAAATATGGACAAACTGGACAAATATGTGGAATGGAGGACTCTCTTGACGATGTAGCCCAAAGCATAAAGTGCAAGGTGCAATTAACATTTATGGGCGTGTCCAAAACCAATTTTGCTATTTTGACGGCGGAAAAAACTAAATTTTCACCAGTACAAGGCGCAAACACACTGTTCTAACTCTCTTAATTATTCAGGGGGGTGTTTTGGGTGTAACAAGAAATAAACCAATCAGAATGGCATGACACCTCACCTTTAAAAGGCATGAGCTATGGTGGATTGCTATTATTGTGGAGTGTTTACCTGACAGACCACATCGGTTATCAGGAAGTGGACCTGCCTAGGTGCAAAGTAAAAATGCGTGAGCACATCACTTACGGGAGCACCACCGTTCCACCTGAAGTCCATAATTCGCTTTTTTGTGTGCGGTTATGGTTGAGGATGAGGGGATGTGATAAATTTTGTCATCAGTGGTTGGCTGTGGACGGCTGCGGTCGGTACGGGTCGGTACAGCACTGACTTTTATGCCTAGCAGAAACCATGCAAGATCAACTAAGTATTTCCAGGAGGTGACATGTATGTAAACGTTCTCCTTGCAATTTGTCCAGTTTGAAACAATAAATATCAATATCACTGGAAATCTTGTCTCATCTATATTTCTTAAAGATTAATGACATATTCCTGCTCTTGATTATTGTTGTGTAAGCTTCATTCAGTCCCAGAAGATGATATCTGCCCTCTGCTGGTCTGGAGCAATATTATTGCAGTACACATGTGCCAGCCGCAATTTGCTAAATTGTGTGTCTGAACTAGGCTTAAGCCTTTCAAGATGAAGTAAGCATGGGATGAGGTACCAACAACTGTGTCCTCATTTTCTGGCATCACCAGATCATCCAATCAGTGCCAAAAGTGCTATAATGATGTCAGAAGATGTAGAAAACAGAAGCTTGCTGCTCAGTCTTTAGGTTTAAATACACATATTTCTCAATTAATCAAATAGCCTATTATCAAAACATAGTTCTGATAATGAACTTGAATGATTTTTAATGATATGATTTATTCTTTATTTATATTAGTACACTTTGAGCATGTACCTTTCTGTTTTGAGTGCCGTGCACCTGCGCGTTTCTTAAATGCTCTGCTTATATATGATTTACTGTATATATGACTTTTTCTTCGTTAAATGTTAAATGTTATTTCGCTGCCTTGAAATCGTAATGTGCCAGTAATGCGCTCAGTCACACCTCATTTAAAAAACACCACTCCAACAATCAGGAAATGAGTGCAAAATCATTTAGTTAAATCATTTAAAACATGCAAAATGAGGAAAAATGGGAAAATGAGGAAAGCGCTGGTATGAAACAAGCAAAACCATTTTGCCTCACGGTTTTCGGCAGTGAAAAATAGGGCTACGTCTGTTATTCTGTCATCACAAAGATTTGACTAAATTGCTGCATATGTTTGTTCTGGTTGTAACTGCAGAGTGGTATGATTTGCTAAATTGTGTGTTCACTGTATTTTTTAATGCTTAATTTCACGCAGTTCACTGCTTTAAAAGCTGCAACTTATGACCCTTGTTTGCAACATAACCTAAATAAATAATTTGATGGTGAAGTGTTGCAGAACCCATGAATAAACTGCTTGTATCATTAGGCTTTCTTTTAAACTGGAGATAAATCATTTTCAGGTTCATTGTGCTACCCCTATATATTAACCACTCTGCTTCAAATTTTTGACAAAATCTTTTTATCTAAAGTAAATCTTAATTCAATGTTATAATCCATGAAAATCTGAAAAAAAGTTTTCTTTGGACCACCCTGATACCAGGATTTCGAAGGTTGACTTAATGAGGCGTTTAAGCAAACGTTGGTTTCTGAAATGAAATACTTCCTCCTTTACAGGTGATTTAGTCTCAAACCTTATGGTACAACGTATAAAACAAATGACATTATATTTGAAAATAATGGATGAAACGTAATGTAGGTCTAGCTATTAAAAATTTTAATGGGAAGGAACCTAGCAGGACACACACATAGACACACAAACCTATTACACTTATTCCTGCCATATATTCAAATAATAAATGTACATTGTATGGTGAAATATTGTACGAAATACAATATTGTAAGTATGAAATATTATTTTATCACACGTTATTATTATCATTATTAAAGATATCATTATTGTGTAAAGCTATCAAACAGCTATCACAAACAGTCACGAAAATCATTTAATATGGCTCTGCCTTTATTTTTTAATTTCTGACTGTATTGCATTATCCACTGCATTTTAAACAATCAACAATTAATCTGGTCTTTTCTTTCTTTATTTTCGATTTTCATTTCTACATATCATATAGTAAATATAAACATAAATAGAGCATTCTTGAGTTTGCCCCTTGTTTCGTTAGTAAGGTTTACTTCTTAGTAGGTTAGTAAAGTTTGTTTGTTTATTTCGAACTAGGTCGTGGGTGTGGGGGGCGGGAATTAGCCAGCCTGTTAGCTAGCTGTGCATAATGGCAGACACTGCTAATATTGTTAACCTGATTTTAGGGAAGCCGTTTGATAGTCTTCCTTACGGGAAGAGACTCGGATTTAAACAGCTGGGGAGATCAACACCCAGGATTCCCTAAAATGTGCTTCAACTGTTTGAAAGACCATCAGCTGCCTCAAGGTCACAGATTAGAAAGGATGAGAATTGGTCCCTTGTCTTACAGTATTTTAACAGCATATAATCAAAAATTAAACTGGTACAACACTGTTTTAGTTATATTCCATTAACTCAGATTTAATTACATATTGAGAATTTTTTGTGCACCTTTATGAAAGCACGAATGCCTTTATTGTAAGAAACAGAACTAATGTAAATAATTTATTAATCTCACTTCAAAAAGTGTTTTCTTGTTGTCACGGGGTGAGCGGTAGCAGAGCAGCAGAAGACAGCGCCCTTAATGTGCCGTCTCAGTATGTCGTCACGTAGGCCGTAAATGAGGGGGCTCAGGAAGCGTGGCAGAAGGATGAAGCAGAAGAAGTTGAAGAAGGTAATGTGCTCACGCAGCCAGCTGACATGCAGCACGATGAGGTTCTCCGTCACTGGGTGGGTAAAGGACATCATGCAGAGCAGCAGCTGGAACCCGTGCAGCAGCACAGTGTGCAGCGCCTTGGTGACAGACGCCCGGTCCTGCCGCATCCGCCGTGTCTCAAAGAGAATCCTGATGTAGGTGAACAGAATGATGATGGCCACTAGCGCAAAGAACACCCCGTTAAGGACCACTTTGAATAGCGTCTGAATTGGAGACGAGTTAAGAATGACTGATCTGCAGATCACCATCCTTGAGAAGATGCCCGAGGCAGGCTGTAGCTGGCCCAGGGAGAGGTCAACGGTGGGGAGGATGCAGCTGGTCAGCCACAGGGCCAGCATGATGACCCAGATGCGGTCTGCCTGCCACACTGCGGGCTGTTGTAGGGGGTACATGATGGCCACATAGCGCTCCAGGGACATGGTTGCCAGGATGAGCGGGGTGTTCTGGAAGGTAGCAGTGGATATGAAGAGGAGGGGGACGCATGAGGCAAGGGAGATGTGCAAGTCAGTCATCACAAAGAAGAAGAGGATCATGGAAAGGGAAAGCTGTAGTGTGTCATTGATCAGCATGTAGATAAAGAGGATGTAACGTGAGCTGTCCCAGAATTGCCGGTTTGATGCAAAGGTGTGTAGCATCACGACGATGCAATAGAAGAATATGCTGAAGAAAGGGATTACAAAGCATATCTTCAGTGTCACTGACAGGCCCCTGTTCGTAGTGGTATTGCCCAGAATGCCTGTTTCATTCTGCATGATTTACAGGAGGCTTCAGGAGCTCTAAAATGAAACAAATTGAGAGGCACGACAGTCAATAGACCATACATATATGTTTCATCAACATTAATGTGTGAAGTAAATAATTACAATTTGGCCCAGTTTGTAACCAGAAACGTAGCTTACCATTTTTTAAAAAGTATTTTAAGCATAATGAATATAATAATTTCTTAAAAATCGAAGTTACTTTAATTTTAAATTGTCTTTTCCCTATAATTTTTTTTTGTAACATTTGAAACTATAACTGTCAGTAACATAAATATGTAATAGGTATAGCTAATAGATAGTTGCACTAATAACTTAAATAACATGAAGCAAAACTCATGTTATCCAAACCTCTGACATACAGCATATAATGGGACTGAAAAGCCAAACTTACCTCACTGAACCACTCACAATGAACTATGGGGTGGTGAGAAGGTGGTGGATCAAATTTTATATGATTATGCCAGAGAATCGTTGCCTGGAATTCTTCCCACTGGAGGAAAGGCTTTGAAAGTATGCACAAATTGTTTGTGTTCTTTATTCCTCAAGAGGGAAAATTAATTTCATGCTATTGTCATAATGGATAGCTCTCATCATTGCAGTTTACCATGATTATCTAATGAAATAAAGGATCTACTCGCTTTTGAACTATTTTAATATTGAGAATATTGATATTGAAATAACAAAATGTAAGTAGATTTCAACAAGAAATAGTAATTCAGAGCAGTGGTGATTATGGGTGCTGTTCACTTGAAGAAACATTTAGTCAGTTAGTTATATTCTATTAAATCAGATTTAATTACATGTTGAGATTTTTTTGTGCACTTTTTTCATAAAATGAAAGCCTTTATTGTGAGAAACCTAAATTATGGGAGTTGGACTGGCTTTAGTACTAAAAAAAAAGATATCAATCTCCTTCACTTTTTATTACTTGTTTAGCTATATACTGTAACATGGTTTGCATAATTATGGAAATCTTTTTTCCTCTTCAGACCATGGCACATCTTATTGTTTGTGGAAAGTGCTCTATTCCCCATTGAGAAAGCAAGGAGCAACCTGGGGTGGCAGTGTCTTACTCAGCTGGCTAAGCCTCTGTGCCTATAATCAGAACAGGTCACTGGGTTAGGCCTGGCCTCATCATGTCTGCTTGTCCTTCAGCAAGGCCCTTAACCCCCAGCTCCCTGATCACCACAAGAATTTTATCTCAAAATCAAATTATTCATAACTAGGTTATTCATAGACACATCTGGTTCTTTAAAAAAATGTGTAAATTAAGAAAGCATTTTGAGCAATTTTGGACTGTATGGTACATTGACTGAGTTTTACTGATGCTGAAGGGCTGTGGTGTTTTTGAGTTAACAGCTTCTTTGTGAGTTTTTAAGTTCTCTCTGATGCACGATGCATTTAAAATATATTAACTTTGATTATCTGGAACATTTGTCAAACATACACAACAATTTTGTGAATTTTCTAATAAGAGTTTCAGACTTAAAGAAATGGCTCACTGTGGAAAAACCACAAAGGATGGATTTTGACATTGACAAGCTGTCTTTAAACTTTGTCTTTGTCTTTGCCTTGTGAGTAGGCATAACCAGAGATCTCTAGAGTACAGTTAGAGACACACACTTAATAGGCACATTAATTATTAACAGTTGAGCCGTGTGCAGTGCCTTGTTACATAAGAGTGTTTGCACTTTTGCTAGGGAAACTGGATCTCTCAGCGGACTTCTGCCACAACAGGCTGGAACTGGATTCCTCACGGCTACCCAGGATGAACAAGAGTCCTGAGTGATTAAGATAATGAATGCATTCAAAAGCTGAACAACACCTCCGACCTCTGAACCTATTCAAAGTGTTTGTTTTCTAAATAATCAGAGCATTTTAAATCTTGTTTGAAACTGAACTCATTAGCTTTTACTTACGACACACAATGACACGCCTCATGTAAACTTTGAGACATTTCATCCAAGCAAGACCAAAATTTTGCGACAATAATTTGTATGGACATTTTCACTTGTGTCAGTCTCTATAAAGCATCATTTTTATTGCCTTCATTATTATTATATACACTTAGGATATACCATGGATCAGACTGGGACTGTTCCGAGGCCAGGATTCCAACAGGCAGCAGAACACTGAGGGGTTTGAGAAAAGGTGAGATATTATCCAAAAATAAGCCACGTATTTTCTTTTTACAGCCACTCACGTTGGCATGTACTCTTGACATTCGGATAAAATGAAAATGCTACACTGGTACCCCCTGGCAATTTTACCAGTTTGCGAAGTTTTTGCATGGCGTAAACCAGTCCACATATTGTACTGTACATCAAAAGGTTGCAAACCCCAGTACAACACCACATGTTTCTATGTCTTGCTTCTCTGACTATATTTCATATTTTTGCAAACCTATAGTAAAATAGAATGCCATCTTTGCATATTGAATGTGACCACACTGAAATTATATACTGGGTATGTAGTTTGAAGATGGATGGAATAAATATACATATCATAACATCAGGCTTGGAACAGGAATACTTACACTGATTAGCCATAACATTAAAACCATTGACAGGCGAAGTGAATAACACTGATTATCTCATTGCAATGGCATTTGTCAAGTGGCCCATTATATATCAGGCACTTCTTGAAGTTGATGTATTGGAAGCTGGAAAAATGGGCAAGTGTACAGTATAGGTCAGAGCATCTTTGAAACAACAGGTCTTTTATGGTGTTCCTGGTATGCAGTGGTCAGTACCTCCCAAAAATGGTAGGCCAAACAATGATCCAATGGCTATGTCATAGCCACCCAAATCTCACTGATGTGTTTGGGCTGCAAATGCTAGCCTGTCTGGTCCATTCCCATGGGAGAAGTACTGTAGCAGAAACTGCACAAAATTTTATGCTGGCTATTATAGAAAGGTATCAGAACACACAGCTTGCAGTGTTTAGGACTACGTAGCCGCAGACCGATCAGAGTGTCGATGTTGACCTCTGTCCACCACCAAAAGAGCCTACAATGGGTATGTGACCATCAGAACAGGACCGTGGACCAATGGATGAAGGTGGTCTGGTATGATGAGTCATATATTCTGTTGGATCATGTGGACAACCCAGTGTATCTGTATTGTTTACCTAGCTGGGGAAGAGATGGCACAGGATACCTTGAGTGGGTGAGGAGACCATGCTTCAATGGGTCAGAGTTATCTTGGCCTCATGAGGGGGGGTGAACACAATATGAGGAAGGTGGCTTTAATGTTCTGGCTGATTAGTGTATATTGTCATTTTCAACTTAAAAGCAGTTGAAATACTGAAGGTATGGAAATAAATTTTGACTATTTGACAGTAGATGTAACCCATCTGTTTTGACCTGATTTTTAGACTGCACATAATCAACACACCTACTTGCAGTTAGAATGGACACCCATTTTCTGTTTATATAAGATAAAGCTGTTACTTAGCCTGTCATTTTGCAGCTGATATGTAGCTTTCTGGCTTAGTCAAATACCAGAACATGAATAGCACTTACTGATATAAAAAAAAATAAACCACAAGGCAGTGTGAACTTACAGTCCCTCACATTGAACTGATTCAAGCAACCAGTATCTAACTGTTCAAACAGGAAATGCAACACAGTTGGAAATGACTCTATTACAGAAATGGGTTGGACCAGATTTGTTCTTCCTGTCACTGTCCTGGTAGACTGACACTGTAATTCACTGGTCCCACCATATTCTCCACAATGCATAGCCAGCACCAAGTGGCAAGAAATTTGCAGTTAGTGTTAGGTGCTAGGACGAAAACCCACTCATCTGGTTAGAACTCATGGGGTTGGTCAAGCCAATTGCACAGCCGCTGCTGAGCCTACTGGGCTTGCTGGGCTTCTGCCATATGTACCTTCACCACCAGCACTCTGGATTTTCTACTCCATCTCCTGGTTATGTTTGATTTCTGATCAGAGGGGGAATGTTTTGGTTTTCCATGCCTCGGCCATGCTAAGTGGCTCATGTAGTCTTTGTCCAAAGAGGAGCTCAAATGGTGTGCTGCCGGAGGAGGCAAACATCACATCTTGGATCATGAGATCTCAGTTAAGCCCATCCTCATTGTCTGCCATCTAGAGCATTCTTTTGAGGGTTTGATTAAACCTTCTATGAGGCCATCTGTCTGAGGATGGTAGATCAAAGTCCGTAGCTATTTTACTTGGAGCAGCTGGCACAGGTCAGCCATCAGGTGGGTGACAAAGATGGTACCCTGCTACATAAGCAGGTCTTTGCAGGATTCCAACCTGTGTGGTCAGGAAGAAAAGCTCGTCAGCAATAGCTTTTGAGGTTTTTTTTCTTAGGAGAATGGTTTCAGGGTAATGGGTGGTGTAGTCTACCAGTATCACGATGTACTCATAGGCCAAGGACTGACCCCACAAACTCCATGCCTACCTGCTCGAAAGACACCTCACTGATAAGAAGTGAGACCAGAAGGATCGGGGTTCTGGCTGTGGTGACATCTTCTAGCACATGGCACACCACTAGCAAAAGTTCCATGCCTTGGCTTCCATTCCGGGTTATTGGAACCGATTCCAGATCTTCTCTAGGGTGTTCTGGGACACAAGATGTCCCCTTGAGTGGGTGGGTGTATGAGATGCATTACCATGTTAATCATGGCAAAGGGTTTGCTCAAGATGGCGGTGCGTTAAGTCCAGACTTTGGTGCTAAAGTGTGGTTCTAGTTCACTTCCACGCCAAATATATGCTCACATGGTTACAACTGGTGCAGCCAAAATTTCCTGAATCATTGCACTGCCTGATACACAGGAAGCTTATTTTTGTTAGTCATATTGGGAAAGTTTTCCATTGTGTGTGTGTGTGTGTCTATCTGTGTCTATGTGAGGATTATTTTTATATTACACATAATAATGAATTATGTGATAAAAACCTGTTATTTTGACATTGTGGGGGGTTTTCAAAATCTCATTCATAGATAATAGAAAAACTGAAGGTGCATAGGTTGCCCCATACAGCAGGGGTTGGCAATCTCATCCATAAAGTGCCGGTGTGTGTGCAGGTTTCTGTTCAAATCCAGGTGTGAGGACTATTCAGCCAAACAGTTGTCTAATCAGTAATCTATGTCATTCAAAAAGTATAAAAGAATCTATATGAAAAATGTTCTTATATTTTGTCTTCTACCAGATTACACCCCCCCCCCCCCATTGCAATGTTTCACTATAGATTTTGCCATATGGCAATTATGTACATATTGCCCAACGATAATGTATTCAATCCTCTGCAGTATATAGTTTACAGGGCTGGATTGTTCAACCTGCTCCTAGGGGATGTCCAAGGCATAATCTACTGAGTCTCCACTGTTTGCACAATTGGTGCTCTATGTTCTTTCTCTCTGCTGCATGATCAAACATACTCTTGAAGTGTGCATTGTACTGTTGTGATGGCTGTCTGTGATGACAAGACTAGACTCTTCTGACGCCATAGGGCTGAATCCCAGACCAGGGCTCTTCCAGACGGGAGCTAGATAGTAGTGACAATCTAGTGCAATTTAACCAAATTGTGCGCATGGATTCTATGACAGTGGGCCCCAGTGTGTTCTAAACAGAGAATTTAAACAGAGAAGTTCTGCCTCACGTTAGGAATAAATCATCAAACATTTCGGATAACTTAACAGTGGTATTTCAAACTTCAAGGGTGTAAGAACACCTTATTGATGTAGGGTTTTCTCTCCAACATGTCCTCTTAATAATCTGCTTACGTTAGGTGGATATTTAAGATTGTTATTGATTAGGCCAAGGAAATGGTTTGAAAAGAAGCCACAAATTTAAAAGCAGGGAGAGGGGGGCAAAATAGCCAAGAGCTGTGACACTTCTTTATGTTCTAGTAATCTATTGATTAGCTACTGTAAGATGCTGTAACAAAGTGCTGTAAGTGACCTGGCTACACCGTGTAGGAGAGAGGAGGAGGCAGGCTATCACAGACTACTCCACAGGAGAAGATGATGATACTGCACATGAGCAGAAAGTACATTTCAGATTCCCTGAGGAATGAAAAGGGATGATGACATTGGCATTTGTAAGCATTACATCATGGCATGTGATAAAAAGGCAAAGCAGAATTAGCAAATTAGCCAAGTGGGTAGAGGCCTCCTGGAACAGCCCTAACAAAGGAAGGAGCTTGTGGGGCTGCAGCTCTGGTATGTTTGCCTAGGCGGGACACCATCCACTTTTGTATTATACCTTGACAAACTGTCACAGCTCTTAGATATTCTTGCTCACCCACTCTGCTCTTCCATCTTAGCACAGAATTGTCTTGCCGGTCTCCAGGGGCGTCGGTGGGGCATAAATACCCTGACAGATTCAGGAGGCCCAGCACTTTACAGGGTCCCTTGAATATGCAATCATAGGGGACGGGGCGGCAAGATGACATTTTGTCAGGGGCCCCAGAATGTCTAGCTACCCCCCTGCCTGCCTCGCTGACCATCATTCCTCCTCTGGCACTGAACCTGCCTGCCTAGAGTGGCCACTAGAAAGCTTGAGGAGGCCAGCATGGACCCACAGGACGATGTCTACCTAGCATTTGCACAAAGACTACTTAATTCAGATTCCATTTAAAAACCCAGAACTCAGAACACTTACAATTATTCAGAACCACTTAAGACAACTTGGACATAAATCAGGAAACTAGGCCTAAGTTTATAATCACACAAACACTTTTAGGCCGTAAAACCTCACCTGTATATGTCTATGTGAGTCTCATAGGAGAACAAGATGGGATATGTGAAAACTAAAGAATTATTACCTATCTGTACTTGTATAAATAACAAATATCATCATCACGACAGCATTTTTTGATTATAAATATCATATACAAAAAAATGTCAAACAGAGAAAGCTTTTATTAGGCAACAGATGGTACAGTAACTATGACAACAAAAAAGTTTTTATACCAGGTAATAAAAAGTGTTTTTTATTATGTGACTAAATTAGAGAATTGTTTAATGGTCAGTACAAATAATCTTCTGTGAAACAGTGCTTTCCCCCCATACAGTGACTTCACTTCAGAACCATTTAGAACAACATGGAAATAAATGACAACATGTCTAAGCACAAGTTTATAATCACAACACTTTTAGGCCCTACACCCTCACCTGTATATGTCCGTATGAGTCTCATAGGAGAGCAAGATGGGATATGTGAGAACTAAAGAATTATTACATATCTATACTTGTAGAAAAGGCAGATAAAGTAGCATCATCATTGGGCAGCATGTGGCTCAGTGGGCTAAGCCAGCCTCAGCACGTCTGCGGGTCCTTAAGCAAGGCCCTAAACCCCCAGCTCCCTTTTTAGCTATATATCAGCTGCAAAATGACAGGCTATATATATATAAGTAACAGGTGGCTGCCCTTCGTGGACAGCTTGCTCTACAAAGAGCAAGTTGAGGGAGGCATAAAAAGAATTTCCCCACTGGGACAATAAACAGTTCAATTATATTGTTATTATTATTATAGCCAAATCTTCAAATGTGTGGAAGAGAGAAACTGCGGATTGTACGGTGAAGAAAAGGCAAGCAATAGCCACAAAAAGTGAAACACTGATTAATGATAAAGTCACAATTACTGTGAACCCATCCACCCATACATACATTCAGGGCATCAGAGGGACATGGATGCCCGGGTAGATTCTAGCTAAGTATTTTATAGGTGCCCCAAAACCTACGGTCGGGGTCCCTGCTTGCCCCTTCCCCTCCAAAATTATTTCTTCATATTGAAAGTCGAAAGTTCTGCATACATTCATTCACACGGCTTATCTGGTCATGCTGGGGCTTGTGATTTACTACCTCCATGTATCCTTTAGAAACATTAAAATGTTAATCTCTACACACTTCAGTATGTTCAGCCGCTTTCTCCTGATCACATGTTTATTCTCACATAGCTCACAGCTGATAGGCACATAGTTGCAGCCTACAGCTGTATACCATTTCTTGTAAACATGTTACTGTCTTCAGTCTAACAACTAAAATCTAACATCTGAAATCATACAATTGCAACAAACTATTTTTTTAGTTTCCATATAGGATACCAGAGTGTATTAAATGTGGATATTAAAATATTTAATCGATACATGCCTGTATACGGACATCTGTAGAACCAACAATAATTGTATAAGTCAGCATAGCAGTTTCCCCTGTTAATTAAAAATTTAGTAAAAACATAATACATACCAATAGTATAATCCAGCATTGATTTTTAATTACAAAGTTCAGTTCTGTTGTCACTGGATGTATTTTTTAACAGTTATAATTTTATGATACATAGCTAAATATTTTTGCACGATTTTGTCTTAAACTTTGAAAGACTATTGATCAGTAAACTTGGGATTTATTTTCTTATGAAACCGACAAAAAGCATATTGTTTCAAAGCAATGTAAAAGTGATCATCCCTTAAACCATATATCAGGGGGTTAAGGCATTTAGGTGCGAGAATGAAAGCAATATAATCAAAATACCTGAGGTTTACAAACAGCTCCAGATTAATTTCAAGCACAGCCATTTCTATGAAAGGGCACCACAGCTGGAACAAGCTGAGAACAAGCTGAAAACCGTGAAGAATAACAGTTTTGAGGCATTTGGAGGTAGATTTCTTTTTCGTATCCGTTGAGGCCATTTTTGCAGCTTTCAAGATTTTGATGTAGGTGAAGATGATGGTGCTGCTCAT